>MCJB01051407.1:0-25327 GCA_002018475.1 Nicotiana obtusifolia | reverse complement strand
CCCGCCTGCATCGACCATTCCTTAGGATGTTTATTTCTTAAGTGAGTCCTAATTTTAACTGTCCCACCTTCATTACCCCCAGTTTTGATAACCCACTCCATTCCACAAAGACCACAAATAGCCGTCTGATTTTTAACTTTTTTTGCACAAATTCCCACACCTCAGATCTTTCCTTACGTTTAACCGGGACTCTAGTAGGAGGTACAGGAGGCAAGTCGGACTGAACTTCAGGTGGACTAGCTTGAAATTCATGTGGTTCTTCTAAATTAACCCCAGTTTCATAGTTATATTGCGCTTCTACGTGTTGTGAATCAAGTGGATTATTAGAGCTAAAATCATGATAATATTGATTTTCATTTATGTGTTGACTAGAACTACCAGCAATTCCTTTACCTCTATTTTCCCAACGACCACATGCCTGCCCCCCACTACTAGTTCCAATTAAACCTCTTTGAGACATAATTATAGCAAATAAAATAAATATATGACAAAAGTATAATAAAAGAGTAGAAGTAGGAACGACTAACCAAATTTATCCGTATAATTGAGGTGAAGTTGAAACTTGAACCTCACTTGATAGCAACTCCAATTAAAACTTGATAAAGAATCAAAATTGTATAATTTACACAAATAGCCAAAGTAGCAAAATAGCAATATTGTAGAGAATTTGAGAGAGTTAGAGAGAGAATTGGATGATTTGTGTGAAAAATATGATGAAATAATGGGGTATTGATAGGAAAAAATAGTTACCGGTGGTTATGGGGTAAAATGGCCTTTTTGGCCGTTGGGCAACGGCTATTTGCTCAATAGAGCCGTTGCCAACGGCTAGTTTTTAAACCTGCCCGTTTTTTTTTTCCTGTCCTGTACCGGCCGGTTCAGGGCCATTTTTTTTTCGGTTCGTCCGGTTTCGAAACATCGAACCATCCCGCCCCCCAAGTGATTAAATGGTCCGGTTCACGCCGGTCCGGGACGGATTCCGATCCAAAACCGGTTCGGTCCGGTGTGAACCGGACCGTTAGCCACCCTTAATATCATGTAACTCAGTATAGTTCAGTATTTCAGTATCGTGTGTTGCAATATGATTCTCATTTCTTGATTTTAAATCCTTGATTGTTGAACCCCTGTATTTGGGCCTAAGGCCGTAGTTATGTATACGTATACTTGGGCCCAAGGCCGTAGTTTATGCTCTATGCATATTTGGGCCTGAGGCCGTAGTTATGTATACGTATACTTAGGCCTGAGGCCATAGCTTGTGCATATATATATTGGGCCCGAGGCCGTAGTTTATTTATACAGATAAACAGGTGGTTCATCGTTCAGAAGAGAGAGTATTTATATCCTTACTTCCTTTATTCAGTTCAGTTACCAGTTATCATTTCAGTTATCACTATAAAAAAAATAGTCTATTTGCGGAGGTTTACCTCCCCAAATTAAGGCTGTATCCCGTCACGGGCCTGGGCCTAATGGGCCTGGCGGGCCTGGGCCTAAGGCGGTCCGGGCCTGGCAGTCCTGAGGTATGGGACCGGCCCGCTACGGGCCTAAGCCCACACGGTCCCGGGCTAAATGGGGCGGGGCCCGCGGGCCCAACGGGCCTAATGGTTCCGGATTTTTGTTTTTTTTAATCAAAGGAAATTTCTTGTAAACTATATATGCATATACTAATATAGATTGCAATTAGACATATATAAATATATTGCCTATATAAGTCTTGTATATATTGTATATATATGTTGTATATATTGTATATACATATATTTATATATACATATAAACTATATATATATCTATATATATACACATATATATAAGGCAATATATATATATATATAGTTTATATGTATTAGACATATATATAAACTATATATATATATATATATATTGCATTATATAACCATTGTACATATTGTCTATCTATATTAATATATATATAGTATATATAATATATATACTATCTAATACATATAAACTATATATATATATTGCCTTATATGTGTGTGTGTGTGTGTGCAATATATATATATATATACACACACATATATAAGGCAATATATATATATATATATATAGTTTATATATATTAGATAGTTTATAGTTTGTCTAATATAAGCCTTGTATATATTGTATATATATATTTTGTATATATATATATACATATATTATATATGTATATATGTATAACATATGTATTAGATATATATATAATATATATATATATATATACCATATCATATTTAAAGACAAAATAAATTGCAAAGAAATATTCAAGAGAATGTCTTATAATTTTTATTATTATGACATTAACAAAAAATGGCAATATCTTTCTTAGTCTTCCTTCCCCCAATGGAATGAGCACAACAAGGTACTAATACCACCATTAAAAGGAAAAAAAATAAAGGAAGATGTGCCAAAATACAAGTTACATAATAAACTAAACAATTATCTTTTTTAGTCTTCCTCCCCCTAATGGAATGAGCAACAAGGTACTAATACCATCATTAAAAGGGAAAAAAACTAAGAAAGTTACATATTACTCTAAGTATTATCCCTAACAAATCTCATAAATCCTTCAAGGTCCGGAGGAACTTCCGTTGGCGGTGATGGAAAAGAGGCTTGTTCATCACCGCTTCCGGGCGAAGCCGCATCCTGCGCAAGTTCCGATAGCATTTCTTCATAAGCTTCGTCGACATCCGGTTGTGATTCTGCAAGTCCGAAATTTCTTCTTTCCGAACGGATCCAATCTCGGAAGAGTAATGCCTTTTCCAAGCTCTCCCTCATCGACGCTCTATGGTCACCGATTTGAAGTCTTGCTTGACTGAAAGCGCTCTCCGATGCCACCGTTGAAGCTTGAATGGTTAAAACATCTCGAGCCATCCTTGAGAGAACCGGATAGTATTTTTGTTTGTCCTTCCACCATTCCAAAACGTCGAAGGAGCCGTCGGGATTCTCTGATTCAAGTCCCTGCGACAAATACACTTGAAGCTCATTTAGTTGTGAACTATCACCAATATTCTCACCTTGGGAACTCCTGAACTCCGTCCTAGCACTGAGGGCCTTTAGGCCAGCAGTTCTTTTTGTTGATCGTGAAGTAGACGAAGTAGGAGTTGGAATATTGGGTCTAGCATGATCTAAGGCAATTTGATATGCATTATAAATTGTCTGTGCATTTATTTTAATTGAGGCTTTTGCATCTCCTAGTGTAGCAAATTCCTCAGGTGAAAGTGATAAAGAGTTATAAATTTTTGAATACCAAAAGTGAGGACCTCCTAATTTCATTGTGGGATTTAATAGTGCGGCAACGCCAAAAATAGGGGGGATAAGGAAAAAATATTTTTTAAACTTTTCTTTCATAGCATGAATAGCAAATTCATAAACTACCCCACCCTCTGAAAATTGAGCAAATAAATCTGCAAGTGCAGCAATATAAACTAAACAGTTAGAAATAGTAGGATAGTACTGCCCAGATTAATCGTTTGTTGCTACTGAAAATTGTTCTAAAAAATCTATAAGAATTTTAACGTTAATCCAATCTTGATTAGTTAGGTGCTCGTCGTCGTCGTCATCACCACCACCTACACGAGCATTGTAGGTTGCGGTAATTGGGTTTTTATATTCATACGCAACAACTAGACTTTCATACATGTAATTTCATCTAGTCGGGCAAGGTTTAGGAACCTTTCTTTCTCTAAGGCCACATTCATCACATTTTTTAAATACATTCTCTAAGTCTACTCCTACGGTTTAAGTAAAATAGCCAATTAAGAGCCATTTTTACCTTTTCAATTTCTATATTTAACATTTTCATTCCGTCACCGACAATTAAATGATAAATATGACAGATGCACCTAACATGAAAAATATTAGAAAATGCGGGATTTAAAGTAGTTGTAAGCATGCCTATTGCAGGTGTTACTAGACGCATTATCCATGGTAACATACATTATTTTTTCTCTAATACAAAAATATCTACAAATGTCTGATACCGTGCTAGCAATAAATTTACCTGTGTGGCGTGAGTTAATTATTCTATAGGCGATAATGCGTTTTTGCATTATCCAGTCCTCGTCTATCCAATGACTTGTAACGGTTAAATAGTCACAGTCATTGGCACTTCTACCTATATCCGTAGTAATTGCAATGCGACAATCTATATGGGTAAATAGATATTGCAAATATTGTTCATATTCATGCTTATATTTATAAATGTTGGCCTTCACGGTAGCACGAGGCCATCCTTTATAAGTAGGATTATAAACTTTTCTAATATATTGTAAAATGGGGGTTAGAACGAAAGCTATATGGTAAGTACATAACTGTTACCATTTTTGCTAATTCTTCACGATCCTTATTTGGATCGTAGTATAAAATTCCACCGGTAACGGTGTTAATTCCGGGTTGGACTAAGTTTGAACCTGCACTAGTGTGAGTCTGATTACCTACACCCATCCCCTCTTCCGCAGCTTTTATTTGTAAATATCTCTGTTTATCTCTAGGGTGTTTTAATATGTGCCTAGTCAAACTACTCGTACCGCTACGGTTGCCAGTGTATTTATGAGACAACAAAGACACACAACTTTTACACTTAGCTTTGTTTTCTTCTCTTAATTGAGTAAAAAAGTTCCAAACAAGAGATGTTTCGGGCCGTCTAGGAGGTCTTCTATCAAATGTAGGGGTTACTACAGGAGGGTCAGGCGAGGCATCAGTTGGGTTATTAATAGGACTAGTAGGTGTATCATCTAAATCCGGTTGGGTTTCATCTAAATTATCATTTTCAAATATAGTTTCATTAGGATAAAGAGCGTTCATCGTTTGTTCATCTACTTGATTACCGGGTGCAACATCATGACAAAATTGACTATCGAAAAATTGAAAACAAGGGTGATCACTATCTAGAACAATAGGTGGAGAAGGACGGGTAACAGGGGGAGGAGGAGTAGCTTGGCTACTAGATTGACCAATTTTCGATTTTCCCTTGCCCTTACCACCAAACATATTTTTCAATAAAAAATCCATATTAATTATAATTACACTAATTAAAACAAACACAACAATATATTAAAAATTAAAGAGTTGGAACGAGTTTACCGAATTGACGAACAACTTCTTGAAAATTGAATATCGTTGAAGACTTGAAGACTTAAATACTTCAATTCACCAACTTCACAATTTTTCACGAAATTGGAATAATAAAGTAAGCAATTATGGAAATAATTAGAGAGAGATTGAGAGAATTTGCGAGTTAAAAATGAAAGAATGAGGGGGTATTTATAGGTGGGAATAGGTAAAAAGTGTATTTATAAAAAGTTTGGGGCCAAAATAGCTATTTTCTGAATATCTAACGTTAAATTAATGGCCCAACGGCTAGATTTTAAAAATCTGGCCGTTGGCCATTTTTAAAATTTTTTTATTTTTTTGAAATTTTACTGTTGGGCCCGGACTAGGCCCGCCTGCGGTCCCGGGCCTGGTGGGTTTTGTGTGTAGCCCGGCCAATCACGGGCCTTGAACCGCCTAAGGCCCAGGACCGCTAGAACCGGCCCACGAAGCCTGTTAGGCCCACCAGAACCGGGCCCGTGCCGGTCCCGGGCCTGGACCGGTCCACAATACAGTCTTACCCCAAATTGCATCTAATTAGGGGGGTCTTATTAACCGCCGTACTGAAATTCAATTTGTAGCATTTAGAAATCTCCGCTAGCCTTAACAAAAAGGCGCTAACAATATAATATTTCCTTCTTTTATTTTTATCTTTCCCTCTTTTTTCCAGTCTTTTCTTTTCAGCTTAGAAAAATAAAGCGCTGAATCTCCTCGCTATATCATCTTTCTCGCAACTCTCCTTCATTCTAACGATTTAGGGTTCAGAGAAATTCTTTCTCTCTCCTGAAATGGCAAGTTCTCCTTCTCTCTTTAATCTCTCGTTGTCTTTATTTGAATTATCATTGTTTTAAGTAATTTATCTGTGCAATTTTGCGGATTGGCATTGCGAAAATAGTTGATATCCGATTTTAATTCCTCTAAGTTTGATTTTGTGCGATTTTAATTTGTATAATGTGAATTTTAGCAATTATTATTGAAGCGAGCTTGTCTCTAAATCTCCTCGCAAAAGGTACAACTCGAATTGGAGCTCTCTGTCCTCTCTTTCCTAATCTGTTGATATCCGATTTTAATTCCTCTAGGGTTTTGATTATGTTTTCTGATATTTGAATTTCAGTAGTTTCTGCACGTGATTTGATTTAGGTTTTCTCTGCTCTAATTTTAATAATTTTTACTGCTCCTTTTTGTTATAGAAGAAGAAGAAGGTTTTTCCTCTACTTCAAAACTCCAGTAATTATAATAGTATTGGCTAGTCATCTTCTGATTTCTGATAGGATGAACTTTTATTAATTATTTTTCAGATTTTAAGCTTTAAGCATGACTATAAAACGTAAAGCATATCATCAGCGTGAGTATAGAAAAAAATCTCTATGCGATTTAATAAACTTACTTCGAAGGTTTTGGTCCAATGATATCTATCTTGTTGCATTCTATACTTCTATTGTACTAGAGTATATGAATAATATCGGAAACCACACGAGATGGATTGGCTTTTAAGTGAGAGAAGAAGCCTTGTAATGATATTTTACCGTATATAAATACAGTTTGAATTCATCGTAGGTTGATCATTTTGGTATAAATAGATATAGAAGCCCTATGAGAATCGGTATCCAAAGTTGAAACCTTAAGCTGCTGGTGTTCAAATAAGTGCATCTTTATAACAACCACTTTTCTCACACCACTTCCGCCCTATGAGAATCGATATTCAATTCTTTTAGCTTCCCGAGTGATCGAGGGAGTGGACCAATGAGGTTATTGGTGTATGCAAAAAAAGAAACTAGAGAAGAGAGTTTCCCAAACTCCTCTGAAATAGGACCAGAATGTTGCATGCAGTATTGAATGTATTTTAACTTGGTGTTTATTTTTACAAAAAGTTAGTTCGATCTTTTAACTTGGTGTTTATTTTTTAAGATTCAAAAGGAGCTAACAAGAAACTCAAAGTAAAGGTTAAGGATGTGATGTATTTATCTGATGGAAATTGTACTGTAATTGAATTTGATGATATGGATCAACCAATTGGAGAAGGGCAAGGTGTTCTTGCAGGCTTTTGTTGAATTTTAGCAACGGACTGCTCCTTATTTCAAATTCACTTCGACAAATGGCTAGATTTACCCAAGTCATACTTCAATGGTTGCTTTGATTGAATTATAAAGGTATAAGCTCTATTTTCTTATTGTTGTATCTCTGTTTTATGTCTTTAGACTGTATATTTGTATGTAATGGATTAGCTAACAGAAGTTTTATTCCTGTAGCCGCGATTTTATTTTAGGACAACTGAGTTAAATGCGCGAGAATATGTTTATAGTTCTATTGGAAAGAAGTGGAGCGCAGGTAGGCAAAGGTTGTGGTATGAGGTCTCTGACCCACTTAAGACCAAAGCAGAGATTATGGATAATGTTCCAGTAGGGATTCCACAGGATCAATGGACTTCTTATGTTGCTTACCGTTTTAATGAAAAGACAATGGTATTTATTCGAATGCTTCAATTGGTATGTGTAATTATATACCTTTTTATTTGTGTATTTGAGTTTTATGTATATTTTTATAAGGAAATGAGTAAAAGAAATGCTGAAATTCGGAAGAACCAAACTGTTGCACACACTGGCGGCTCCAAACCAAACTTCAGAAGAAGAGCTGAAATGGTGATAAATGTTAATTCAATATGTTTTACTTTAATTAAACTGCAAACTATTCCTATTTAGTTAAAGTTATTCTGACTTGATTTTTCATTTATAGATGGTTGAATCTGGACAAAAGCCTAGACGAGCGCAACTCTATCTTGCTACTCATAAGAAGGAAGATGGCTCATATGTTAATGAAGCGGCAGGAAAAATATGTGAGCTTCTACTTGTTAAAAGCTCTATTTCTTGTGTTAAATCTCTAGAAAGTATAATATGAAGACAAAGTAGTAGCTCATTAATGAAGTTGACGTTGTTCAAATACAACACTATGGTAGTAACATACTAACACTATGACTATTGTATATGAGTGGTTAATCAGAATAATGAATGTTGTAGAAACTTAAACTTTGTGATCTCTCTCTCTCTCTCTCTCTCAAGGAGATTCAGTTGATTGAGGATCAGATTTGATATGAATGAAAGCTAGTAAACTAACAGTTACAGTTAGAAGAGAAGCCCACGCATTTAACTCTCTCTGTGTTCATGCTTGCGTGTGATGAAGCATCTTACTGTTATTCAGCTGCTTAAGTTATTCATCAAAGTTGTTTCTTGATGGTTCTCAAATGTTATTAGAAATATTTGCAACAACAATACCAGGCCATTTGCAAGGTGATAAGTCTATAGGATTCCTCTGTCAATAGGATTTTGATCCTCAAGAAATGACTTCAAGTTTAGAAGTAATTGTGGATTATATACTCTGATCAAATACCTATGCCAAACAACACTAAAATAATCTATTATTGACTGTTTTGCTTCTCCAGTTGCCATAGATCATAGCTCTACTTTATGTCTATTTCAGATGTTCAATATTGAACATTACTAATATTTGAAATTCATTTTCAGATGTTCAAAATTGGTTGAAAATTATCAATACTAATTATGCTCGTCTCTCTGATTATCTTTTATTTTTCTTATGTTGTCAATTACTAATTGAAGTTATGACAATGAATTTTGTGTATATCATATTTAGGAAAAAATTGAGCTAATTGTAAGTTAAAGCGCCACAGATGAGTCTGAAGTTTCACCAAGTGATGTCATTGGTAAGGTGCTAGGAAAAGAGCATTTTGGAAAGGTAAGATGCTTGGGGTTAGGAGCTATCTCGAGTAAAGTTTTTAGACAAACAAGACATTGTTTTGGTGGTATATATACTTCCAGTTGTGATAATGGTTCATGTTCTACCCAATACGAAGAGAAATACAATCATATTTTGAATGCTCACAATCAAAGCCAAGAGAACTATGCTCAAATGATGATTGCACACCACTAAATGATGAATGCTTTCAAGGCATATATGATTATGAAAGAAGGGACAATACCTGAACAATTTGCTGGGATCTTTGTTTCTCCTCCTCCTGCAGCGGTAAATAAAATCTAGCTCTATGCAGTTTTTTAATTTGAAAAACAAAAGAAAATATTAATGCTTTTTATTTCTTTGCAGCCAAGTGATGCAGCTAACGGGTCCATTTCACCTATGGGCGTAAGAAGATCATTTGGTGATAGTAATCTTAATGAAAATCGTTTGAGTTTCGTTGCAAATGTATTAAATGATTAAGTACGATAATGTAATTGAATGGTTGAACTAGATGTTGTGGCTAAAACATCTGGAGTATTAGAGAAAACAAATATCATTGCCGACCGAGGATTTGAGGATCCTTTTTGTATAGTCAACCTTTGAAGATCTAATCTAGTACTCCATTAATGTTTACTGCTGTGTCCACCGCTCTCCTCATGGGTTCTTTTCGATTTTCAACAATGATACGTGGGAAACTGGAAATTAGGAATGGGAAAAGTATGTCTGTACTTGTGACGGTCAGTGTGGTTAAATGAAAAAGAGGAATGAAGTATGATACTGTAATTACAAAGTTTAGTTTTTGAGATTAATGAAAATACTTTATGTCAACTGCTTATGATTTTATAATATGTGGTTGTAACTTAACATTTATGTATTTTTAGTATTAAGTTAATGCCTCTTAAAATTTATTAATATAATTAAAATATTGTATTAAACAAACAGGTAGCCCCACAATTGCCCAAAAGAAAAAAAGGTCTCAATGAATAGAGGAGGTTAAAACTGCCACTAAACAAACAAATTGAAGGGGTTAAAGCTGATACGAAATAGAATTTGCTATATTTTCTAAGATATATTGTGAAGGTTGAAACCGCCGCAAAATAATTATGTAGCGGGGTTTTCAATCATTGTTGTACATTTTTTATATGTTGCTAAATTGATTAAAATTTTAATTTGTGGGGGTTAAACCGCCGGCAAATAACCTCCGCTAATGGTTACGGCGGGCTGTAAAAGACTGCCCCAAAATGATAGCGGCGAACCATACAATTGGGGTTTTGGAGATCGCCACAACATCAATTAATAGTGGTTGTTGACCGCCGCAAAACATAAAAATAACCTCCACAAATAGAATGTTTTTATGTAGTGTATTAGTTATCAGTTATCAGTTCAGTTTCAGTTTCAGCATTTATAGTTCTTTCTTTCAGTTGCTTTACATACCAGTGCAATTCAAATGTACTGACGTCCCTTTTGCCATGGACTGATGCAGGCAATGATTTACAGGTTGACGGTTCAGAGCGCTAGGATTTCCGTACCAGCTATTTGGTGAGCCCAGTTCTTTCGGGGCATTATCATTACTTTATAGTCTTTAGACAGCCGGTGTTTCAGTATTTTATTAGAGGTTTCATAGACTAGAATAACAATTAGACAGAGTCGCAGTCTTTTCATGTTAAGCATTGTTGGCTTCAGATTTGTTTCAAACTTATATTAGTGTTTTCACATTTTAATTTATATCATTCAGACTTTCAGTATATCAGCATGTGTTAGTTTATTTTCCACATTCAGTATGTTATGATGTCACATGTTGATTCAGCCAACCAGTTGATTTGCTCGGTTACATGTAGTCAGGCACCGTGTGTGGTGTTACGTCCAGGCCCAGGTTCGGGGCGTGACAAAGCTTGGTATCAGAGCACTAGGTTCAAGTGTCCTAGGGACTCTACAAAATCGTGTCTAGTGGAGTTTCCTTTATATGTGTATGCTGGCCACACATATAAATGGTTAAATATCAAGACATTCTGGATATTCTCATTTCTTTCTACTCTAGATCGTGCCATGAAACTTAGAGCAATAGGTAACCTTCTCTTCCTATCGAATTCTAGAAGTATCGAGTGCCTAAGCGACGGGCAGGAAAAACCCAAGGTTCTAGAGAGTATGATTGCCCATTGGGGTATAATTATGGAGTACAGATTGGTAATAAATGAAACTTGAAAGGATGAAATGGATAGTAGTATAGATTATAGCATAACCTTATCATAAAAGCACAAAAGCGGTTATCATGTTTTATGGTTATCAGTTTACCTTAGTTACTAGTTATATAGTCTTTCAGTTAGCAGGTTTATGGTTATTCAATACACCAATATTCAATTATTTAGTTACTAGATCTCCAATTTTCAGTATATCCAAATTCTGGTGACTTGTGAGTATACAGTGATGCCTATGGGTGCTAAAAGAAAATGTAAGTAATAGTGAGTATAGCGAAATCTTCGCATGTTTTAGGTCTGGATTAAGACGCAAGACTTGCCGAAATTTATCAGATGATGGTATACTCTAAAGGACAAGTTTGTGTATGGTAGTGTATTCGTATGTGTTTACCTCACAGAATAATTTCTTTTTCATTCTTGAAAATAGAATTGTCACGACTCGGACTTTCCACCTGCGGGATCGTAATGGCGCCTAACGTTTCACTTGCTAGGCAAGCCAACGTTAAATAGAATTATTAACCGTTTTTAGCAATTCTAAAATCAAATGAAAGCAATAAAGTTAATAGTCTGAAATGGAATAAATAAACTAATGAACAACGTAATCCAAAGACAATTTCCATGATTGGTTCACGAATATAAGAGCGTCTAGAGTAATACAAATAACAGTCTGAATAAAAGCATAATTGTCTGAATCGAGATGAACAACTAAAATAATAGAGAAGGGGACTTCAGGGCTCCGAACGCCCTGCAGCTATACCTCAGGTCTCCTGCTAGTAGTCAAATCTGGGCGACCTCACTGAACACTGACGGGACCAATTCCGGTACCTACACAAGAAGTAGAGAGTGTAGTATGAGTAGAATCGACCCCATGTACTCTGTAAGTGCGAGTCTAACCTCGACGAAGTAGTGACGAGGCTAAAGTGGGCCACATACAATAACCCGTGCGCAATAATAATAATAATACACGGAATGAAAGTAAAGCAGTTAATTTATGAAGCGAACTCGAACCCCACAATCAGAGGGCCTAGAATAACAGACCTCGTAATTTCATATAAAAGTGCTGAAAACTAACACAACAACAACAACAAAGAGTACAACACACACAATCCGTTGCGGCACGCAACCCAATCCCACTGTACACACACAATCCTACCTTATTTTACCATATCATCATTTATCAATACCAAGTATTACGTACACAAATCGCTGCGGCACACAACCCAATCTCACCTTATCATCATTTATTAGTATCAAGTGCCACATATATAATTTGGTGCGGCGTGTAACCTGATCCCACCATATCATAATCAATATCATAATCCTCCCTTATTCCACCATATCATCATTTATCAATATCAAGTATTACGTACACAAAAACCCGGTTATGGGGTTTGTTTCGAAATTCGACCTCAATTCAAGGTCTAAATCTCAACTTAACAAAAATTCCTAATTCTACCTAAATCTCTAATTTCTACCATGAAAATCCTAAATTTGATGTTGAAATCTCATGAAATGTAATTGGTAATTAAAAGAAAATAGATTAAAGTCACTTACCAATGAATTTAGGAAGAAACGTCTCTTGGAAAATCGCCTCAAGGGTGTTTAGGGTTGAGAAATTGTGAGAAATGAGCTAAGTCTCGCTTTGCCCCTCTGTTACCCAGCTGTGAATGTCATAATTGCGATGTCTTGTTCGCAATTGCGAGACAAGGGTCGCAAATGCGAACCCTGGCTCAGAGCCACAGAATTCTCCAATGCGAACTCTCAACCTTCACAATTGCGGACCATTTCTTTGCAAATACGAAGACTACTCAAGGACTACTGAGTTGCAAATGCGACTTTGAGACTGTAATTGCGATCACTGACAATTCACAAATGCGAACATAATCCTCGCAAATGCGAAACCACCCAATCCAGCCCATGCTCGCAAACGCGAACACTTGTTTGCAAAAGCGAGGCTCGAAATTGCGAGCCAGATCTCGCAAATGCAAGATATGCAGCAGAGCACCAGCACCGAAAGTGCACCAGCTATTCCAACATTAACCAAATTCATTTGAAACACGTCTGAAACTCATCCGAGCCCTCCTGGCTCCAAACCAAACATGCACACAAGTGTAACATCATATGAACTCGCTCGCCCGATCAAAACACCAAAATAACACCTAGTACCACGAATGGTATATCAAAATGTATGAAATTTTGAAAGAAACTTAAGAACTCTCAAATTTAGAACCGGACATCCGAATCACGTCAATTCAACTCCTTATTAAACCAAATTCTGCAGACAAGTTTCAAACAGCAATACGAAACTATTCCAAGTTTCAATCTCAAAAATCTGAACCCGTTAGCTAAGAAGTCAACTTATGGTCAAACTTAATAATTTTCAACTTTCAAAAATGCTAATTTTTGACAAAATGAGTCAAAACAAGTTAGGGACTTTCGAATTCAATTCGAGCATACACCCAAGTCCCAAATATTGACCCACCAGGACCGTCAAAACACTGGCCGGATTGGTTTACACAAAAATATTGACCGTAGTCAACTCCATAATTTTTAAGGCAAAAATTCACATTTTCTTCAATTTTTCACATAAAGACTTTTCGAAACTAGACACGGGCTGCGCACGAAAATCGAGAAATATCAAACAAATCTAATCGAGTCTCAAAATATGAAAATAGAGGCTAAATCTCAAAATGACCTATCGGATCATCACATTCTCCACCTCTAAAACAAACGTTTGTCCTCAAACGGACATAAAAAGGTACCTGCCCTGGTGAAAAGGTGTAGGTATCTACTCCGCATGTCGGACTCGGACTCCCACGTATCTGCCTTGATCGGCTGACCTCTCCACTGCACTCTAACTGACGGGTAACTCTTAGACCTCAACTTCCGGACCTGCCGGGCTGGAATGGCCACCGGCTCCTCCTCATAAGTCAAATCCTTGTCCAATTAGACTGAGCTGAAATCTAATACATGGGACAGATCATGGTGATATTTCCGGAGCATGGACACATGGAATGGGCTACTGATAAGTTAGGTGGCAATGCAAGCTTGTAAGCCACCTCACCCACTGTCGCGCCTCGTTTTCTCGCAAAAGCAGGCTTCGACATGTGACAACTCTTTTGAAGGGTATTAAAAGAGAGAGTCATTGATCTCATCCAATTTTACACCTCAATTCAAGGTTATGAAACGGTTGATTGCAATAATAGTACCCAACAAGAGTGGGGGTCGATTTCCGTAAGGAGTTATATATGGGAGTTAGGCGTATATATTGTAGTACGTGAGTTTCAACTACCTCAATTTACACTTCTACAAATTGGGGTTGATTCTATATCTAATTTAAACTAAGATTGCAAAGTTAAGAAATGAAACTAAGAAATTATTTTTGTTGTTTTTCAAGTTTTGTAAAAAGCCTAGGGATATGACCATCACCTATGTGTTTGCCTTATAGGATATAGACCTTTAATGCTTGTTTTGTTGATCGGGGTGTATTATAGCTATCAACTCTCAATTACCCACTCAATACCTCTCAGTTAGAGAGTGATTTTCCCAATTTGACTTTCTCAAGTCCAAATGGGTATTGCACAAAACGGTTGATAAAAGCTCAAGTCAAGTTACTACTATCTCTAGGTTGGACCCTTTAATTGGGATTATCAATCTCTCGATTGACCCAATTTCTTGTTAGCCAAATTGTCCTAGACTAAGTCTCTCTTTCTCAAGTAGAGACTAAGTCAAATAGGCATGAACTAATGTTTGCAACCATTAATTCCATAAATAAAAGCATGAACAAGGCTAAATAATAAACACCCAACCATAAACAAGCATTAAGTTAAACACCCATAAGGTTTACACATTAGGGTTGAGATACAATCCTAGTAAAAATCTAGCTACTCATGCTTGAAATTGAAGAAATAGAAGAAGAAATGATAATTAAACTCATATTGTGAAATCAAAATGATAAAATCTATGTTAAAATATCCCAAAATATGAAAAACTACTAAAAGAAGTAAAGAGAAACGACTATTGTAGCTGCTGATGTCAAAAGTTAACCTAATTTCGTGAAACTCTACTATTTATACAAACTGACAGTTTGGACAAAAATGCCCCTCGGGAGGTTCTGCGGCCGCACAATTCCATGTGTGGTCCGCAGATTTCTTCAACTTATCAAGAACTGGAGGTCTGCGGCCACATAATTCTGATCTGCTACCGCAAGGCATTCTTTCTGCAGTACGCAGATTTGTAACTGCGGTCGCAACTTGGTTTGGCGGTCCGCACTTTTACTTCGGCGGCCGCACAATTCTTGTGCGGTCCGCACTTCTGAGGGACTTGGAACTTGGGAATTTGCACATTCTCTGAACTTTGTTCCTACCCAGCTTTTGCGGCCGCTCAATTCATGTGCGGTCCGCACTTTGCAAAAAAGTCTGCTGGACTTTCCTTCATCATCTGCGGCCGCAGATGAAGTTCTACGGTACGCACTTTGTGAGCTTCTGTGCCTTTTATTGCCTTAAGTTTAGATTACTCCTTTTTGAGTTGGATTTCATCTCAGGAGTCCATCTTTCAATATTCCTGCAATTTAGCACGTTTTATCAGTTTTGAAACACAATTCAATGCTCTTAGACTAAAACAAAAGCTAAAAGTTGCTAATAAGCAGTCAAAATCTCCACTTATCAGCCACCTAACAATTTCAAGGTGCGTTAAGGCACCTATTTGCACATAACTTTGTTTTAACTAATTTGTGTCACCAGAGATCGAGTAAGGGCCCAAATTACCTCAAAGAGAAGGTGTTAGATGCTCTTTGAGGTCCACAACTGTGGTCCCGGCCGAAATTAACGCTATGTCCGATTATTGGATTATAATTATCCTATGTGATCATGTAGATTAAAGAAAGATAGGGAATTCAAATATTGGACTACGATATAAAACAAGTGTAAGAAGTGGAAGGAATTAAACTATATATTAATAGATGATTAGGCTTTTGGAGATTACAAGGTACAACCTAATTTCTTCTAAGTCCGAAGAAACAAAGGTGCGAGACATATGGAGGGTGGGAGGTCCTAAGTTTTTTAGCCTAAAGGATCACCCCGTGCAACATAAATAATACTTTGCAACTCCCTTAAGGTAAGGGTTGCTCATGTTATTCAGCGGGCACAGACTATCATCTCCTGCTACCTAATTACTATGTTAAATTTGTTTACCTAAAGCTCTCTAGTTCAATTCTGAACCGTGTCCTATGCGTGCATTACCCATCCCATGCCTATGGTACAAGAGGCTTTGGACCTACTATTAGGGTGGTTCTAGACTTTACTTAGGGCGCTCAAAATGATAAAATTAGTCGCACATTCAAAACAAGTAGGACTGCATATTATAGCAATGAATGGCTCAAGTTAGGATGTAAGGGGTCGTAGACAGTATTGATATTCAGATTATTGAAAGCTGCAGATTATGACTGTTATTAGAAGCCTATAGACATGATCCCTAAGTGATTTGCGCTTCGGCAGTGAAGTCATTGGAAAACTCAAAATTATTCATCTTTAGTCTTATAGGCATGCTTTCTAAGTGAGTAGCGATATCCTATAGGCATGTTCTCTAAACAGTTGGTATTTGAACACGAATACGTCATGCTTATTCCTATAGACATGTTTTCTAGGCGGCCAGTGTGATAAGAACAACAAAACAACCATTTAGTTAATCTATTAAGGCCCTATAGATATGGTATCTAGATGAATATCGGTGGAAGCATATCTTAATTACTTAACACGATCCCATAGGTATGTTATCTAATTATCACGCTGCAATTGCACAAGTTGAGCAAATAATCTATGATGTCTGAATCCTATGGGCATGTTATCTAATAGTGCATGGAAGTAAGCATGTGAACAAGTGAAACACTTAGGTTCTTATAGACATGTTTCTGCTAATGTGCGGGCATAAGACAGGTTGATCAGGTGAAGTGTTTGAGTTCCTATAGGCATACTTGCTATTAGCACATGGAAATAGAGTATGTCAAACAAGATAGCAAATAAAGCAACTAAACCCTATAGGCATCTTTTCTACCCATTCATGCGAGAATTGAAGTACCCCAACCCTTTTTTACTAACCCACCATTCAGTTTTACAAGTTACTATGGACCATATTGAATAACTAGAGGCCCAATTACAAATATAGAATAACCCAGTAACACATCTGGGCCTTCAAATAGACTTAGAACTTCATGCGGACGGCAGGCCCAAACTCTAGGTGCGAACAGTGTACTTCAAACCCCCAATACCAAAGGCAGGCCCAACATACCAGGCCCAAAGGATTGAAGTATCTAAGCTAATGGATGCCAAGATGTATAACACGAATACCTAGTGAAAGTAGCATAGCAGAACAAGCTCATGATCGACCAAATACTTAGTTGAAACTATGACAACTTTAACATGCAGAGTATCAGTCAGAACAAGTAACATGTTAATTTTCAGATCAACAGGACAGACAGGAATCAAACTTTGTACTAATTGGCCACACATAGGAGGAAAGGCCAAGTATGAAATTTACCCTAAGGTCTCAAGTAATACTGAAGAACACAGGCTTGCACAAGTCAAAAAGCATATACTACAAATATCATGGAAACATGCCCTAGCTAACAGTACAACCCCAGAAACGTAGCATATTGGGCATGAATGACTCAACAAGGACTAGAACACACGAGTTGATTATCATAATAATCCAAAACAAAGCAGAGAGATAAACGCAGGGCAAGCATCAGGAATTAGCGTAGACGCAACATGCTAAACAGGTTTGAGAGAACCAGAAGTTGTTTATGCTAAACACATGTGATAGGCATACATCATAATTAGAACCTGAGCAAGTTCAGATGTTAAGAGTATAGAACCATAAGAATAGTTTAGAGCAAATAAAACTACAAACAAGTTGGAATAGTAGGGCATTGATTCATAGAAGTTTTAGCGGCATAAAACATGAATACGATTGGAAGAGAATGAAATTTCTAAGGCCAAGAGACTTACCAATTGCGAATTAAAAAACAAGCAAATAAGCAGATAGTCTCAGCAGTACTCCAATTGTCAATAGAAAATGAGCAACAAAACCCCAAAATCCCAGTGCGTCAGAGTTCCCAAGGGTTTCAAGTGAACCACGGGCAATGCTCGCACTAGGAAAGAGCACTAATCGAATTCTGGTGGCCTTTGGCTTTCAGCCGGCCAAGGTCTCAAGTTTAGAAATAGTAGAATGAGTGAGAGTGAGAGAGAAATAGCAATAGTTATGTTTTTGCTAGGGGAACGGGGAGGGTTTTTTTATAGTAGCAAGATTAAACACACAAAAAGGAAAAACAATCGATTAAACATAGAAAAGGAAATAATATATCCCATGAACACTCGAAATAGTAGAGGAAGTAAGAATTTCAAACCCTAGTTGGAATCAGATTTAGGGAAAATCATCCACAAGCCCCAATCACGACAAAATCACCGAACATATGCCATAACCAAGAGAAATTTTCTCTTCCTAAGTGTATAGAGTCACAATCGCACCCAGATCCGTAGGGTCAAAGCCTGATCTGTGAGATTCAAACTTGCCATAAGTAGAATGGTAACGAAAGTTACCATAACTGAGTGATAATAGCAGAAAAGGTAAGTATAATCTGTGTATGAACGCGTATAAGGAACGCGATGAGAGATCTCTAGGTTAGCTAGGGTTTGGAGAGAAGAGAGGAATAGAGAATGCAGGGGCGGCTGGGTGGGGAAATGGGTCTTTAGGGTTTGAGATGGGGTTTATAAGTAAAGGGGTTAGCATAATTTGGGCCGTTGATAATTTGAGATCAACGGCCAAGATTGAAGGAGGAGCGGGGCGGGTTAAGGCCAGGGCGCGACCAGGTTAAGTTAAACGGGTCGTTAGGTTTGGGCTGCTAAAGGATAAAATGAGATGAGCTAGGTGTTTGGACCTGAATTTTGGTCAGGAATTAGCTCAAAATTGGGCTACAATTTAAATATACGAAATTCATTAAAAATAAATTATAGAAAATGACTAATAAAGAATAAAAATATTATTTATTCAGTAAAAATACTTGAAAATAATAGCCTAACATTATGAAATATAAAAATAATATTTTGACATAAATAATATAATAAACACAATTATTTATAGAATATAGGCCATTATTGTAACTAGTGTAGATAAAATAAAAAAATATAAATATAATTATGTAAAAATGAGATACAATATTATAAAACACATTTTGGGTATAAAATGACAAATTTGGATGATTAAATCACCCTAAAAATAATTTAGATGGATAGTTAATAAATATTTGAACAAATTAAATGCAAGAAAATCAATTTTAAAGCTTTAAAAAATTATAAAAAATACTTTTACGACCCTTGTAAATTGGGTAATAATGCAAAAAAATATTTTGAAAGTATATAGAATACTTTATAAAATATGAGGGCAAAATTTGGTATTAACACCCTCTCTCTCAAGAATCTCAAAAGGTCTGATATACCTAGAGCTCAACTTGCTCTTCTTTCCGAACCTCATCACACCCTTCATGGGTGAAACCCGGAGCAAAACCCTTTCTTCAACCATGAATGTAATATCACGAACTCTACGATTGGCATAACTCTTCTGTCTAGACTGATCTGTGCGAAGTGGATCCTGAATCGTCTTGACCTCTTCCAAGGTATCCTGAATCGATACCCAACAACTGAGCCTCTCCCGGCTCAAACCAACCAACTGGCGCACGACATCGTCTCCAATATAATGCCTCATCAGGAGCCATCTGAATACTCGTTTGGTAGTTGTTGTTGTTATAGGCAAATTCCAAGCGGCAGGAACTGATCCCAAGAACCCCTGAAATCCATAACGAAGGCGCGAAGCATATCCTCCAATATCCGAATGGTGCGCTCGGACTGACCACACGTCTGGGGGTAAAATGTTGTACTCAACCCGTGTGCATAACTCAAGTTGTACTGCCCTCCAGAAGTGCGATGTGAACTGCCTACCCCGATCAGAAATGATGGACACCAGCACACTGTGAAGACGAATGATCTCGCGGATATAGATCTTAGCCAACCGCTTTGAAGAATAGGTAACTGCTACTGGAATGAAATGTGTCGACTTGGTCAACCTGTCCACAATGACACATACCGCGTCAAATTTCTTCTGAGTCTGTGGGAGCCCAACAACGAAATCCATGGTAATATGCTCCCACTTCCTCTCAGGAACCGCAAGCCTCTAAAGCAAACTACCAGGCCTTTGATGCTCGTGCTTTACTTGCTAACAATTTAGACACCGAGCCACATATGCAACTATATCCTTCTTCATTTTTCTCCACCAATTATGCTGCCTCAAGTCCTGATACATCTTGGCGGCACCCAGATGAATGGAATACCGCGAACTGTTGGGCTCCTGAAGAATCAACTCATGAAGCCCATCCACATTGGGCACACAAATCCGACCCTGCATCCGCAACACCCCATTATATCCTATAGTAACCTGCATGGCACCACCGTGCCGAACCGTGTTCTTAAGGACTAGAAAATGGGGGTCATCATACTGACGCTCTTTGATGCGCTCATTCAAAGAAGACCGAGCGACCGTGCAAGCTAGAACACGACTGGGCTGCAAAATATTTAGCCTCACAAACTGATTGGCCAAGGCCTGGACATCTGATGCTAGCAGTCTGTCACCAATTGGAATATACGCAAGGCTACCCATACTCACGGCCTTTCTACTCAAGGCATCTGCCACCACATTGGCCTTCCCCGGATAATACAAAATGGTGATATCATAGTCTTTCAACAGATCCAACCACCTTCGATTCCTCAAGTTGAGATCTTTTTGCTTGAACAAGTACTGTAGACTCCGATGACCCGTGAACACCGCATACGACACGCCGTAGAGGTAATGACTCCAAATCTTCAGTGCATGAACAATGGCTTCCAACTCCAAGTCATGAACAAGGTAATTCTTCTCATGAACCTTCAACAGCCACGACGTGTATGCAATCACCCTGTCATCCTGCATCAACACTGCACCGAGCCCAATACGCGATGCATCACAATACACCGTGTAGGATCCTGAACCTGTACCAACACCGAAGTTGTAGTCAAAGCAGTCTTGAGCTTATGGAAGCTCAACTCACACTCATCGGACCACTTGAATGGAGCACCCTTCTGGGTCAATCTAGTCAATAGAGTTGTTATGGATGAAAACCCCTCCACAAACCGGCAATAATAACCCACCAAACTTAGGAAACTCTGAATCTCTATAGCTGATGTAGGTCTAGGCTAATTATGAACTTCCTCAATCTTCTTGGGATCCACTTTAATGCCCTCGGCCTATACAACATGCCCCAAGAAGGCAACAGAATCCAACCAAGACTCACACTTTGAAAACTTGGCATATAATCTCTTAGAGTTTGAAGTAAAACTCGAAGATGCTGCTTATGCTCCTCTCGATTGCGGGAGTAGATCAAGATATCATTAATGAATACGATCACAAAAAAATTCAAATAGGGCTTAAATATCCGATTCATCAAATCCATAGACGCTGCTAGGGCATTTGTCAAGCCAAATGACATTACTAGAAACTCATAATGCCCATACGGAGTCAAGAAAGCTGTCTTAGGGACATCTGGTGCCCTAATCTTCAACTGATGGTAGCCAGACCTCAAATCAATCTTCGGAAACACTTTGGCACCCTAAAGCTGATCAAATAGGTCATCAATCCTTGGCAACAGATGCTTGTTCTTAATGGTGACTTTGTTCAACTACCAATAGTATATGCACATCCTCATTGAGCCATCCTTCTTCTTTACAAACAACACGGGTGTATCCCAAGGCGAGACACTATGTCTAATGAATCCCTTATCAAGTAGATCTTGCAACTGCTCCTTCATTTCCTTCAACTCAAGTGGCGCTATATGGTATAATGGAATAAAAATAAGCTGAGAGCCCGGAGCCAAGTCAATACAAAAATTAATATCCCTGTGGGGTGGCATCCCCGACAGGTTTGCAAGAAACACCTCTAGAAACTCACGCAGAACAAGTACTGAATCCATGAAAGGAACCTCCGCACTAGAATCACGAACATAGGCCAAATAAGCTATGCATCCCTTCTCAACCATACGGCGAGCCTTTACATAAGAAATAACCCTGCTGGTAGAATAGCCAGGAGTCCCTGTCCACTCTAATCGAGGAAACCCCGGCATGGCTAGGGTCATCGTCTTGGCGTGACAGTCCAATATAGCATAAGAAGGTAACATCCAATCCATGCCCAAAATAACATCAAAGTCTACTATATCAAGAAGTAGGAGATCTACACTAGTATCAAAACTCTCAATAGTAATCACACACGAGAGATAAACACGATCTACAATAATAGAATCTCCCACCGGCATGGACACATACACAGGAGCACTCAAAGAATCACGAGGCATAATCAGATATGAAGCAAAATAGGATGAAATGTAGGAATAAGTAGAGCCCGAATCAAATAGAACTCAAGCATCTCTATGGAAAACTGGAACAATACCTGTGATAACAGCGTCAGATGACTCGACCTCAGGTCGTTGGGAATGCATAAAAACAAGGCTGGAGCCTACCACCCTGACCTCCGCCTGTCGGACGACCTCTAGCTGGCTGGCCTCTACCTCTAACGGTCTGACCTCCACCTCTAATGGCCTAACCTCTACCTCTAATAGCCTGACCTCTACCTCTGGCTAGCTGAGCGGGTGCTGAAGCAACCGGTGCCGGAACCATGGCACGAGAACTCTGCTATGGCATGTTGCTCAACAATCTAGGACAGTACCTCCTGATATGATTTGTACCCCACTCTCAAAAAATTCATCTTGCTGCTGTGGCTGCTGAAGTTGAAACTGACCCGAATGGACTGCATAACCACGGTGGTAACTCTAGATCGGAGGCGCACTAATAGGAGCTGATAGTACACTGTAGGATGGTTGCCTAGGATGAGATACATAAGGACCACGACTACTCGAGGCACTATGGGATGCCATAAGCGCTGACTGAAATGGCCTAGGATGATGGCCTCTACCAAAAGTACCCCTGGCTCTAGATGAGGCACCATTGAAACCACCAGAATGATGAGGCCTCTTATCAGTCACTAGCCCCCTATCCTAACCATGAACCAACTCGATCCGTCTAGCATATCTACGGCCCTCTCGAAAGAAATATCGTCTCTAGTCCCCTTGTCCATTTGTAGCTGATACTGAAAGTGAGTCCATCAATGAAAATCCTCACTCTCTCCCTCTCACTAGGGAGCAAAACAATGGCATGGCGAGCTAGGTCCACAAATTGAGTCTCATACTGGGTAACGGTTATGTCATCCTGCTGAAAGCGCTCAAACTGCCTGCGATAATCCTCCCTCGGAGTGAAAGGAATGAAATTCTCTAGAAATAGCTGTGAAACTAATCCCAGGTAGGTGAAGGCGACATAATCTCTTCACCATCTCTTGGCAGAACCAGTCATTTGGAACACTGCAAAGTCGACCCATTAGTCTCAACAATACCCATATTGCACAAAACCTCGTGGCAACGATCCAAGTAATCATGTGGGTCCTCAGAAGGTGCACTGCTGAAATGAACAGGAAAGAGCTTGGTAAACTTATCCAGCCGCATCTAGGCCTCAGAAGACATAGTAGGCCTATCCATGGCCGGTGGTGCAACAACCGGCTAAACTACCCCAACTAGCTGGGCTGCTGGAGTCTTATATAGGGGAACCACCTGCTTTGGGGTGTGAGTAGCGGGAGTCGGTGCTCCTCCCCTAGCCTGAGAGACGACTAGTGCCACCGAAAATGCACCGGTCTAGGCCACACTCTCCATAAGGCCGACCAATCAAACTAGAGCGTCCTGAAGTACTACAGTGGCTATGAATCTCTCCGGGACCTGAGCTGGTCCGACGGGTACGGTCTAAACTGGGACCTTCTCCTCATGATCAATCTGGGGCTCCATTGTGGGTTCTGCTGCTCGAGCTCTAGGATGAGCTCTGCCTCTGCCTCTCCCTCTACCTCGGCCTCTGGCTAGACCTCGGCCTCGCCCTCTGCACCTGGTAGTAGCTGGCGCAGAGGGTTCCAGCTCTTGTCCGGCTGCAGTTGTTGTGTGTATTCTCGCTATCTGTGAGAGAACAAGAATAGAATGGTTCAATCATCGATGATAGAATGAAATCGCACGATAGAGAAAGAAAGAAGTGAATTTTTTCCTAAAACTCCATAGCCTCCGGAAGATAAATACAAACGTCTTTGTACCGATCCTCTAGAATCTACTAAGCTTGCTCATGACTCATGAGACCTAGGAACGTAGTACTCTGGTACCAACTTGTCACGACCCATAATTCCCACCCACGGGACCGTGATGGCGCCTAACATTTCACTTGCTAGGCAAGCCAATGTTAGATAGAATTATTAATTGTTTTTAGCAATTCTAATCAAATCAAAACAATAAAGCTGAATAGTCTGAAATGGAATAAATAAACTAATGAACAATGTAATCCAAAGAAAATTTCCAGGACTAGTGTCATGAATACATGAGTGCCTAGAGTACGACAAATAACAGTTCTAATAAAAGCATAATTGTCTGAATCAAGGTAAACAGCTAAAATGATAGAAAAGGGGACTTCAAGGCTGCGAACGTCATGCAACTATACCTCAAGTCTCCTGCTAGTAGTCAAATTCGGGCAACCTCACTGAATGCTGCCAGGACCAACTCCGATATCTGCACAAGAAGTGTAGAGTGTAGTATGAGTACAACTGACCACATGTACTCTGTAAGTGCCGAGCCTAACCTCGACGAAGTAGTGACGAGGTTAAAGCGGGCCACTTACAATAACATGTGCGTAATAATAATAATAATAATAATAATAATAATAATAATAATAATAATAATAATAATAATAATAATAATAATCAAACAGATATATGATTTTGGATGGTTTGATAAACTATCGTCTAAACAACTAATAAAAACGACAGAGCAATCTCTTGCGTTAAATTCTTCAGAACAAACTATTCTTTTGTTAAACAATCGTGATATTGATATTTATAAACATAAGTATAACTTTGTGCATATTGGGATGGTGCAGATTGCTTTTAAACCATTAAGCCTTAAAGGGTTACCGGAGACTTTCTTGGCAGCTTTAAGAGACGCCAGAAATTTAAATTTTAGATAGTCTCTGATGGGCTCAATTGAATCTACGGTGGCATATGGTCCCGTATATTTCAATACACAACCCAATTTACAACTATCTCTTTCAGATGTTAATATTCTAGATGCTTTAACTCTGAATGTTAAA
>MCJB01051406.1:0-28557 GCA_002018475.1 Nicotiana obtusifolia | reverse complement strand
ATGTAGAGAGTATAGCTTCGTATATATCAAGTTTTATATATATATATATATATATATAGTATAATGCAGTATGTATATACTAAATATATTAACAAGAAAGCGACCAACTCCGGTCGCTATTGTATATCCTTCTTATTAGCGACCAAAGTTGGTCCCAAAAAGAAAATCTGATTTATTTTAATTTTCCAACTTAGCGACCGAGTTTGGTCGATAATTTCCCTATAAAAATTCCCTCCAGATTGCAACCAATGTTGGTCGCCCAATTAAAATCTGATTTAATTAATATTCCAGATAAGCGACCAACTATGGTCGCCAATTTCCCCATAAAATTCCATCAAATAAGCGACCGACTTTGGTCGCTAAATTAAAATCGGATTTATTTAATATTCAAGATTTGCGACCAACTTTGGTCGCTTCTTTCCCCATAAGATTTCCCTTCAATAAGCGACCAACTTTGGTCGCTATACTAAAATCTGATTTATTTAATATTCAAAAGAAGCGACCAACTTTGGTCTCTTCTTTCCTCATAAAATTCCCCTTCAATAAGCGACCAACTTTGGTCGCTAATTTGCTACCAAAGTTGGTCGCCAATTGTGAATTTTCTTTGACCAGGTTGGTCTGACCAGTCCGGTCAAAAAGTTGACGAATATGGAGACCAATTGGCGACCTACTTTGGTCGCTATCTGATTTAAGTTTTTTTTTCAATTCTTTTCTCTACTTTGGCGACCAATGTTGGTCGCTTTTTGTGGCAGACCAACTTTGGTCGCTAATTTTTGATCGCTAAAACACTGATTTTTAGTAGTGGCACCGTCTAGTTGAACGTCCACAAGTATACTTAATTCCCTTCAAAAGACAGGCACAAACTCGACTATCATCTCTTCAAAAGTCATGTATTCAAAGGTATCTAGGATTTTTAAGTATATAGATGTACTATTTAAAAAAAAAAAAAAAACATATTGAGCGGGAATTAATTGGTAATTAGCTCAGCCTTCAACCAAGTGCACCATTCAACCTTCTTGGAGCATGAGTGTCAACCGTTCATATTATACCAATTTTAGAATATACAGAATAATATTTAATTTTACGGAGAGATCATGGATTCACGTGCCCCATATTTTTGTCTATAAATCCGCTCCTGCTTGTAACACATTAAAAATACCATGTCAAAAAAGTAGCATCGACGATGAAAAGATTTACAGAATTACAATATCATGTTAAGTTAGATCTATAATAACAGGTAACTTCATATTACGCATGATAACCTAAAAAATAGAATAATAACCTGTTATAGCCTGTTAAATCACATCGATAGTGTAAAAAATTTTCATGGTCAACCCATATACCTTAACCTCTAAAAATATATGTTTATGATGAAGCTGCACCTATTGTCATAGTGGGGTGGTGGGTGTAGTGATACCTTTGATTTCATTGATTTAAAAAAGTCTAAATCCATTGGCTAGAAGCATCGTATGCAAGTTGACAACGCTTTAATTTTCGCAATAGCTAGATAAACTAACCACTTAGAATGCTGAATTAAGGTATTCCACTTAAGAAAATATATGTAGTTTTACTAATATGTTGTCCTTCATAATTTCAGATATTCAAAAACATAAGATTTCTTGCTATTTCTGCAACTCCTTTAGTGTTCAAAAGACAAATTGCTAATCACTGTTCCGTAGCATCCCTACTCCTTGATGACTTCTCTGCATCAGCTTCATCGCTCTTCTTTGTCTACCCCTTAAATTTTGCTTCGTAAGGCTTCAGTTCGTCGTATCTCGTATAATCTGATTATCTGTTATTTCCTCTACAGTATCTTCCAATCTCTGCTCGTTTTCTCCATCTTCTGATACTGAGCTTATATCCATATCCTTTTCCGGACTTTCGAGTTGTACGCACTCGGCCACTGGATCATGCAAGCTGGAACTGTTATTTTCTGAATCAAGACTCCTGTTTGATGGTGTCAAGTCTCCTCTCCTTACCACATTGAAGACAATCCCATTGTCAGTCCTCTCAGTCTGTAACAGGTCACCTTCAGCTACAATAATTCTGATGTCTCTTTGATCAAATTCTGTATCTGATCTTCTATCTGGTGTTGTTACCCTTGGACTTGGGGAAAGAGGCTCCCTGCCTCCCATATGAGGAACAACATTGTTGAGGTCAATACTCAATCCTCTGTCCGATCGTGAAGCACTTTCCAAGTTCTGGACATAGTCGATAAACTTATCAGCCGATGTTGTCCTCATCAAAGGACCACCAGATCTTGTCCAAGAATTGTGATCCGCGCTCTCAGACTCACTGTCGCTACCATGATCATGTGAATTCCGGTGGGAACGCCAATTTCGTCCAGCATGCGACAAAGAACCGCTGCCTCCCTGATGAAGAGGGGAAGCAAGATCTGCATGAAAGTCTTCGAGGGAGCCTGTTGAATTCTCTCGTGCGATGCAATTCCAAGAAGGAATTCGTCGAGAAGCATTAAGTCTAACAGTACTGCTTGACAAGCCATGTGAAGAAGCAGCTGCTGCTCTCTCGGCGCTCCTTTTTAGTCTGCGCATGTGGTTGAGTATAGCAACACACTCATCAAGAGCAAGCTCAATTCCACAATTTGCCTTAATGGCGGATAGTTTCTCCCAAGTGCACCTCCTCCCTTGGTTTGCTGCTTTCTGAACCTCCAAAGTAGAGGGGTTTTGTATGAGTTTCAAGTACTGTATCATACACAACATTTGGAGAAAGGGTTAGTTATGACGCCAAACTCCAAATATTACAATGAAAATAATCTTCAAACAAACAAAGTAAACGATTCTTATTTATTAACTTGAAACGATAGGCTACATATTTTCATTTAAAGCCTTTAAAAAGCCATTAGTTCTTACTCGGAAAAGATTCAAGACTAGCTGGTCATACCTGAGCAAGAGTGGCAGGCATTACAACGGTGACGTCACCCTCCCAATCTTGAGCAAATAGCTTGGCTAATCCCCCCAAGGGAAAACCAAGTTCCAATACCTGATTACATCTGTGCTTCACTTCCATCTCAGTAAGATGAGCAAGCTGCATAGCCAAATACTTACCGTTACATTTGTCCACTTAAATTTTCTGTCCTTTGGAAAAAGAAAAAAGAATCACAGGATGTGAAAGTCATATAACTTACATCAGTTAGCAAAAATAACCATGCCGAGACAATTAAACTATAAGCAATCGTAATTATAACCATCAAGAAAGAGATAGAAAGCCCTTGTATCAGCATATTTCATCCAAAGAGCTATAGCTGAATATATTTCGTAATATCCTAACCAAACCGCCTGTCTCTTAGCAAACACTTGAGTACAGGATATTAAGGAGGTCGCAAAACAATAACTTAAGCACCTTGATCTACTAAGAGCATAATGTTATCTTTACAACCACTGTATCTCACACAATTGTGGTTTCAAAATATTTTTTCAGCTGTTAATAAACAAACTTTCTGATGCTGCTTAGCAAACTGCAGTGATGATTTGCATGTACCTATCTTTTGATACGTTGAAAAAGAACTTTATTGATCAAAGGCAGAGCACTAAGTGAGTGCTGTAATGCTGTTATGCAAAAGGTTGCAGTATAAGAAGAAAATGTGTCTCCTATTGTTCCTGATGATAATTTAGTAACTCAAACAAGGTATCTATGTTGTCCACAATTTTCATTTCAGTCCAAAAGTCGTACAAGGTACAAGCATTTATATACTATTACACAGTTCAGCTTTTTCGCCTTCAAAGCAAGCTTTGTTTCTTTCATTCCATATTACCTGGAGAATGCATGAATACCATATTATCTCTATAAACGAGAAATTCACAAAAACCCTTGTTCCTTGCTTGAGGACTATAAAAGACTAAACCTCGTGCCATCAGCAACTGTGCTGGAAACTCAACGCGTACCTCAGATGTTCAAATAAAAGAAGAAGATCGAACAAATTTAAAGAGGGTGCAAATGATTAATAGCAGACCCAAACCGTAGCATGCGTTATGTGGGGTCAAAAAAGCCCTTTCTAGATAAAACTCTCTAGGGAAATACAAGTACAAGAGCCATAGGAAGCACCAAGCATCAAAATCATACAATCATACCTTAGCAGCAAAGTTGCCTCCGCAAGCTCTTACAAACTCTTTGATCCTCAATAAGGGAGCAATATGTGGATTCGCCTGGCTCACAATAAAGTGATTTACATTGAAGAGCTCTTTTAGCTGCATCATAGGCAAATCAATCTCCAAGCTACCATCCCTCCACCGCCGAGCAGCTGCACCAGAAGCCTCATCAGGGTCCAAATGAAATGGCGGGTGATAGGGAACAAGATTTCCACTTCTATCCTTTGCCATAAGTTCTTGAGCTTCAAAGAGACCAGGAAATGCGCAAGAAGCAGTCACAGCACTCCATATAACAACATGAGGTGAAGTCAAGTAGTTCAAACATCTAGGAGGCTCATGTTTCCTAGGGGAGCAAACCGTGATCCCTAGAACTCGACCAGTCATGTCGTATGCCTCTTGGAAAGTAAGATTATTCGTGAGATGGCGTAACATCACCTGCAACTGCCTAATCTCATGTACAGCACCTTGTCTCATGACCCTCCTAAAAACAGTAAAAATTCCACCCATCTGTTCAAATGGTTGCAATGAGTGCCAAGAATCCTCAAAAAAACTCTGTAGCTCAGGCCAAGACCGAGTCGCAACTACAGAACACATAATTGAACCAACACTTGAACCAGCAATTATCCTAGGCATAAGCTTGTGCTCTACCAATGTCTTCACCACACCAACATGAAAAGCTCCTAAAGAAGCACCCCCACTTAAAAGCAAAGCTGTCCTACCAAAGGCATGCCTAGTTTCATGCATAAAAGCAAGCTTCTCTTCCAATAGAAGCTCATCTGAATCAGAGTCACATACCATTTTCAACTGAGTTGAAACCTCATCAATATATTCTTTAATAAGTTTAGGCACATGAAGTCTACCCTTATGAAGTTCTGGATTGCACATATTACCTAAGTTTCTAACAAGATCAGCCCTCATAAAGAACATTATATCTCTTAAAGATCCTTCTTGACGACGATGTTGAAGTTCTTGGAGTTTATTTATAACTAGTTCTTCGTCATAAAATTCAGCTTCATTCAATTTAGGTGCCTCTTTATCTAGCATTTTAGCAGCATGAGCCCACTCCTCATAAGTTAAGGCAGATCTCATCATATTCCTCCAAAATTTCCTCCTATAAGCCATATCAGCTCTGATTTTAACATTCGTATATCGCCTCAACAAGAATGCAAGAAGTGTTACCAATGCCAATATCCCTTGTGGGTTACGAGGGTGCAACCATTTGATCAAAGGTGTCCAGTAGTATGAAAAACAGTTTCTAATCTTGTTCAAGTAATATATCAAGAAATGAAAAATTTTATGCCTAAACCGCGAGATTGATTTGCAGAACAGAACTCTAAAGGCTATAGTTCGACCCACAATTGAAGAAGGTCCAATTGAAAAGAAGTCAACACTAGCTTCATTACTTATGTCCATATTGTAATGAGATGGGGACTAATCTTAGGAGCTTGCTCTATAAAATATTATCAAGAACCAATACACAAGTTGAAAACAACTAAGATGAAGAAAATGAAGAAAATTATTCACAACATACAGGGAAATCAGATGGAATCAAGAATTAACTAGAGAAAGTATGTACAAGTAGAGTTCAAATAGTGACTAAATCAAACTGAATATGTCAATATAAGTCAGAGAAATAACAAGATTTTCACTTCAAGATTCAATTTTTATCATACCAACCAGATCAATGTCCAAAGGTTCCTAGAAAACAACATGGAAAAAAAAATTAAAAGTACAAACGTTTCAGACACTTTCTATATAGAGTTTAACTTCAACATTAAGAAAGAGAAAAAAAGAAAGCAAGCACCGGCTAAATTCTAAGAGTCCAGAAGGTGAAAACAATAAATGAATGGCATGTTGTATGGGTTTAAGAAATAATTGGGATTCGAGAATAGTAAGAAAGTCCATAACTTTGAGTCAGATAACAACGATATGTGTCAGCTATAGCAGTATGGATAGGCACTACTATTGGAACTTGAAACCAATATTTTAGTCAGCAATTTCCAAAGTTTGTTACAAATTTAGCAAAAAGACAATGATAACGCACGACCCATTTGTTCTATTATCCTCTTTGTCCTTTCTGCTTTTGGCATGTCAATATGGTTTTTATTGTGACCACAGAGTGGTCTAATGTGTTTCGTTGTATCCATGTAACATCTTTGTCACTGGCTTCTGCTTCTTGCTTGCCCGCAATTGGTGGGAGCAAACTTATTGTTATACGTGAAAGGAAGGAAAAAGACAAAATAAAAAGAAAAAGTTAAAAAGAAATAAACTTACGATGTAAGCGCTTATATCGGTATTTTTATAATGTATGTACTTAAATGGACAATCTTATGATGTATGCACATATATCGATATTTTTTTGATGTAAGCGCTTACGTCGGCAGGCATTCAAATACCTACAAAAGGAGTATGCATTTTCATTTGCATATCATCCCTCAACTTCTTCTTTTTCTCTTCAATTAATAAAGAGTTATTCTTTGTTGGCCGTGGAGTAGGCAAAAATTACCGAACCACGTAAATCTTGTCGTGTTCAATTTATTACTTTTCTCTTCAAATATTTTTTCCTTTCTATTAGCCTGACACGTTTCCCAATAACTGGTATCAGAGCTAAGACAGTATAATTATGGTAGAAAAGTACAGTATAGGTGCAGGTACTATCACAAGAATAGTGCAACACTATTGATCATCGTTACTATTCAAATGCACTATTCACATAACTTTTTTTTTTTTGTGAAAGTTGACATCGAAAGAAGGGAATGTTAAGATTGATAAGTTCAATGGCAAAGATTTTGGATTCTGGAAAATGCAAATAGAGAATTATTTGTACCGAAAAAAATTACACTTACCTATGATCGAGGTAAAACCAAAGAATATGGCCAAAGCGGATTGGAGTCTATTAGATCGCCAAGCTCTTGGTGTGATTCGTTTGATGCTAACACGAAATGTGGCATTTAACATCATTAACGAGAAGACTACTGCAGGCCTGATGAAGGCGTTATCAAATATGTACGAGAAGCCATCTGCTTCAAATAAAGTTTATTTGATGCGTCGATTGTTCAACTTAAAGATGACAGAAGGTAGATCTGTTACGGAACATATCAATGAGTTTAATGTAATTTTAACTCAGTTGAGTTATGTTAATATAGCATTCAATGACGAAGTCAGGGCGTTGATTCTACTATTATCTCTATCGGAGAGTTGGTCTGCAAAAGTAACTGCAGTTAGTAGTTCATTGGGAAGTACCAAAATCAAATTGGATGATATTAGAGACTTGGTTCTAAGCGAAGATATTTGCCGAAGAGAATCAAGTGATTCCCCAGGATCTGCTTTGAATACCGAAAACAGGGGGAGAAGCAACCAAAGAGGACAAAGACATGGTCGTGGCAGATCAAAGTCAAGGAGAAGAGGGCAATCCAAAAATCCAAAGACATTACGTGTTGGAATTGCGATAAAAAGCGTCACTACAGTAGTCAGTGTAGAGAGCCAAAGAAGAAGAAGAACGATCAATACAAGGATGATAATTCAGCAAATGCAATTGCTGAACAAGTCGGTGATGCACTAATTTGTTGTGCAGACAGTCTAGTCGAATCTTGGATTTTGGACTCAGGTGCATCCTTTCACTCTACATCATGCAAAGAATTATTACATAATTATATTGCTAGAAATTTTGGGAAAGTTTATCTAGCAGACGGCGAACCTCTGGACATTGTTGGGAAAGGTGAAGTTCATATAAAGACTTCACAAGGCACGCTATGGGAATTGTAAAATGCTGACATGTTCCTGGCCTCAAGAAAAATCTGATATCTACGGGTCAGATTGATAGTGAAGAATATACAACAACATTAGGTAATGGATCGTGGAAGATAACCAAAGAAAATTTGATTGTGGCACAAGGTTTCAAGAAGGGAACATTGTATGCAGCTGCAATACAGAGAGATACTATAACGACAGTTGATCAAAGTCGTAATACAACATTATGGCACCAGATGCTCGGGCATATGGGTGAGAAGGGAATGGAGTTGTTGGCATCCAAAGAAAAGTTTCCAAACCTAAGGCATGCTGAATTAGGTTTATGCGAAGATTGCATTTACGGAAAACAAAAGAGAGTTAGTTTCTCAAAGGCGGGAAGGACGCCAAAGAAAGAGAAGCTGAAACTAGTGCATATAGATGTGTAGGGACTAGCTCTTGTAACTTCTCCGGGAGGCTCACGCTATTATGTCACTTTCATTGATGACTCCACAAGAAAGGTATGGGTTTATTTTCTGTAAAATAAATCTGATGTGTTTGTTACCTTTAAAAGATGGAAAGCTAAAGTTGAAAATCAGACAAGTCTAAAAGTTAAAACATCTGAAGTCTGACAATGGAGGAGAGTATGATAGTCAAGAGTTTAATGCATTCTGCTCTAAGAATGGGATCAAAATGATCAAGATAGTTCCTAGAACACCGGAACAAAATGGTGTTGCTGAGAAGATGAACAGAACCCTGAATGAACGAGCCAGAAGTATGAGAATACATTTTGGATTGCCGAAGCATTTTTGGACCGAAGCTGTTAACACAGCAGCTTACCTCATAAACAGGGGACCTTCTGTACCACTGAATTTTGAAATTCATGAGGAGGTATGGACAGGAAAATAGGTAACTCTCTCACATCTGAATTTTTTTTGTTTTGTTGCTTATGTGCATGTAAACTCTAATGATAGAGATAAGCTTGATCCTAAGACCAAGAAATGTTTCTTTATTGGCTATGGTGATGATAATTTTGATTATCAATTTTGAGATGATCAGAATAGAAAGATCCTAAGACACAGGAATGTCACATTTAATGAAAATGTGATGTACAAGGATAAGCTTGAAGTAGAACCAACCAGCACCAGCAAACAGACATATGAAATAGCTGAGTTAGAAGAAATCTCAGAAAATGAAGTGGCTAGAGAGACTACAACTGGATCGGAAAATGAAGATACCGAACTAGAAGTCGAATTTGGATAAGAATCAGAACCAGAACTAGAGATAGAATCAGATGGACAACCAGATCTGGAGTCAAGACTTGAATCAAATTTAGGATCAGTTAATCCTGAACCTACATTAAGGAGATCTAAAAGAGTCATGAATGCTCCAGATAGGTTAACTCTCTCTCTCTCTCCACTATTTACTTCTGACTGATGCTGGAGAACCAGAGTATTTTGTTGAAGCAATGCAGGTGATAAGCTCTGATAAATGGAACCTTGCCATGAAAGAAGAGCATGATTGTAAGAAGAGACACAAAGCACGATTAGTAATAAAAGGCTTTCAGCGGAAGGAAGGGATTGACTACACCACAGAAAATTTGCATTTGGAGCAGCTAGATGTTAAAACTGCTTTCTTGTATGGTGACCTTGAAGAAGACATCTAAATAAAGCAACCTAAATATTTCAAGTTTCTGGTAAAGAAAATCTTGTGTGTAAGTTGAAGAAGAGTTTGTATGGTTTGAAACGAGCTCCCTGACAATGGTACAAGAAATTTGATGGATTTATGCATAATAATGGTTTCACACGATGTGAGATGGACCATTGCTGTTATATCAAAAATCTTGATAAATCCTATATCATTTTACTATTGTACGTTGATGATATGTTAATTGCAGGATCTAGCATAAACGAGATCAACAACGTTAAGCAATAACTAACAGAGGAGTTTGAAAAATAAAAGACTTAGGACCAGCTAAGCAAATGCTCGGGATGAGGATTAGCAGAAACAGGTCTAAAAGAACCTTAAAATTGCCTCAAGAAAAGTACATACAGAAGGTACTAAACAGGTTCAATCTTCATGATGCAAAGACCAGAAGCACTCTACTCGGAAGCTATCTTAATATGTCGAAGGACCAATCACCTAAGACAGATGAAGAAAGAAAGTAGATGTCCAAAGTTCCATATGCTTCAGCAGTAGGAAGTTTGATGTATGCTATGGTTTGCACTAGACCTGACATAGCCCATGCAGTTGGAGTTGTCATTGATACATGTCAGATCCAAGAAAGGAGCATTGAGAAGGTGTAAAATGGATATTGCGATATCTCAAAGGCACCTCAGGTATGGCACTTTGTTTTAAAATGAGCAATATTATCTTACAAGATTTTGATGATGAAAATTTAGGCGGTGTTCTGGATAGTCAAAAAAGTACCACAAGCTACGTGTTCACCTTATGTGCTACTGTTGTTAGTTGGATGTCCAGACTTCAGAAAAGTATTACTCTATCTACCAGTGAAGTAGAGTACATGGCAATCTCAGAAGCTGGAAAAGAGATGATTTGGCTCAAGAATTTTCTTAAAGCGTAGGACAATTGTGAGCTTTTCAGCGATAGCCAGAGTACAATTCATCTTGCCAAGAATCCAGTGTTTCATGCAAGATCGAAGCATATTCAGTTGAGGTGTCATCATATCCTAGCGTTGATAAGTGAAGAAACTCTTTCCCTGCAGGAGATACCAGGATCACAGAACCCATTAGACATGTTGATCAAAGTTATCGGTGTTGAAAAACTGAAGCTCTGCACTGCCTCAGTTAGCCTTCAAGACTAATAGCGTGAAGGCTCCACCAGAGAATAGCAAATCCTTTTTTTTTTAATTTCTTTCTTGATGTAACATAGGCTTGAGGGGGAGATTGATAGGAGCAAACATGTTGTTGTATGTGAAAGAAAGAAAAGTAGACAAAACAAAAGAAAGAAAAGTCAATATGAGATGAACTTATGATGTAAGCGCTTACATCAGCATTCTTATGATGTATGCGCTTACATCGGCTTACATCGGCATTCTTTTGATGTAAGCGCTTACATCGGTAGGGCATTCAAATGCCTATAAAAGGGGTTTGCACTTTCATTTGCATATCATCCCTCAACTTCTTCTTTCTCTCTTCAATTAGTAAAGAGCTATTTTTTGTCTGTCCGTGGAGTAGGCAAAAATTGCTGAACCACGTAAATCTTGTATTGTCTTGTGTAATTTATTACTTTTCTCTTCAAATATTTTTTTCCTTCAATTAGCCTGACACGTTTCCCAACAGAAATCACATACACAAATTTTTGGAAGTGTATGATAAATGCAGACAGTTTATCTGGATTGAAAAATATTTCAGAAAAAAACCAATGAGGCCGTAAATTGATGGTTATCAAGTTAAGATGAAGATATAGAGACCAAGTCCATCGTTCGCTCTTTGTCGACAAGTGCTGCTGCTTAATTAGTTTCAAGCAATCTGTTACGCGGCGCCTTCTTGAGATTCTTTGGAAGGGCAACGTAAGGCCAATCAATCAATGTCAGTATGATTGATGTCCACCAAATGAGGTCCCCTCCGTACACTAGACTAGATTGTCAATGCCATACGGGAAAACCAATGCCGTGAGAAACTGAGGACAGAAAAGAGAATTCATAATGAAAAAAAGTTGATTGCATAAATGAAAGCTATTACAGAAAAGCTACGCGGTGTCGAGGGGGAGAGACACCAGTACAGAGAATTGTTTGCTTACTATAAAGTTTTGAATGCTTGATCCCCCCTAATAATGCTTAAAAAAAAAAAACTAAAGTTACATGACTTTATCTAAATAAGCTACAAGAGCACACTAGAACAAAAGGAAGTAAATCTACTCTATATTTACAATGAAAAGGACTTAGTTTTCTACAAGGTAGAAATAAGTCCGTTTGCAGCAACTTTGTCTTTAGCATCAAGGTCTGCACGCGGCGTTGTCTGTGTGCGCGGCGCTGTTGGCATCTGCCTGTGGCTTGGCGTTGCCGCTGGTTATCAGTGGGGTGACAAAGGCGCCTGCGCGCTTGTCACTTGGAGCTACCAAGACCACGGGGCCGACCGTGATGCTGGGCGTTGGGAGGCTTGCCAGTTAGCCACGGACGCGTCCAAGGGGTCATGTGGCATGGCTGGAAAGCCGCCCATGACTGCGCCTCTGTCACTTGGAGCTTCCGAGACCACGGGGCTGACCGTGGCATTGGGCGTTGGGACGCTTGCAAGGATGCCATGGGGCGCGTCCAAGGGGTCATGGGGCATGGCTGGAAAGCCGCCCATGACATTCTCCCCCACCTGAGTTGGCGACGTCCTCGGCGCCTTACTTGCAAGGTAGTCATCAATTAGGCTCTTATAGGCTTTGAGGTTTGTCCTCCTCTCCCAAGTATTCTCCTCTGCATCACATCCCTGCCATTTCACCAAGAATTCTTGGTGATCTTTCCTTGAGGCATGAATCACTCTATCATCAAGAATAGATTCAGCACACCTTTTCCAGGTTAAACCGGGGCCTCGAATACTAGGTTTTGTGAGTTGGCTCCTTGAAGGATCCTCCGTATCTTCCCGAAAAGGTTTCAGGAGACTGACATGGAAGACGAGATGAATTTTCCACCAAGCTGGGGTATCCACCCGTTATATAACTTTCCCAATGCTCCTTTCAATGCACATGGGTCCAATATATTTTTGCAATAGGGAGGGTCATGGACTCCCCTAAACAAGTACTGCTTTGGGATTTTGACCATCACTTTGTCTCCTACCTATACTCAACAAAGCGACGATTTTGATCAGCATGCCTCTTCATCCGCTTTAGGGCTTTGACAAGATAGCTCCGCTCTATCTCCAAATTTTGCTTCCATTCTCTTTTCCATTCTCTTGAAAAGCTAGTAGCTCGAGGAGATTGTGACTTGTTTGGTGCATTCACAGTGTGTGGGAGTAGTGGTTGCGGTTCGGTAACAATTTCAAAAGCGCTCTTGTTGGTACTATAGCTCTTTTTTGAATTGAAACACAGTTGAGCAGCATCCAAAAGCTTCACCCAGTTCTTCTGCGATCCGGTTACAAAGTGGCGGAGATACTCCTCCAGCATGCCATTGAACCGCTCCGTCTGGCCATCAGATTGCGGATGAAAACTTGAACTATGGCTTAATTTTGACCCAAGGCACTTAAAGAGTTGAGTCCAAAAATTGCTAGTGAAGCGCGAGTCGCATCACTAACGATGTCTTTAGGCAGGCCCCAATATTTGACGACATGAGAGAAGAAGAGTCGAGCTGTATCTTCTGCTAATATATATTGTGGGGATGCTATAAAGGTAGCATACTTGGAAAATTGATCCACCACAACCAAGATAGTTGTGAGATCCCCGACCTTGGGCAATCCGGTGATGAAATACAGGGAAACGCTTTCCCAAGGTCTCTTTGGGACAGCCAGTGGTTCCAAGAGTCCTGCTTGTGTCAGACGGTCCGACTTGTCCTTCTGGCATACTAGACAAGTCCTCACATACTGAGCGACGTCATCGGCCAGGACAATAATATGCACAGCGAAGTAACGGCATGGTGCGTTCTTCACTAGGATGACTGACCCACAAAGTGTCGTGGCATTCCGCCAGAAGGGTCCTTCGCAGATCTCCTCCTTTGGGAACACAAAGTCGGTTTTCTTTCACTTTCAAGAAAGCATCTTCTGTGTAGAACTAAATTAACCAAATACTGTGCAGTAGGATCCTTGATGAGTAGACCCTGTATCTGGTCTTTTATGGTGGTGGCTACTTCGCTCCCCCTTAGGATGGCGAGTATGCACACTGATGCTAGATCCGCTCTATGACTGAGTGCATCAACAACATGATTAGTCTTCCCACTGCGGTACTCTAGGTTGAAGTGAAATTTAGCTAGGAGTTCCTGCCACCTGGCCTGTCGACCATTCATCTTCGGTTGAGTCATGAAATGGCTAACAGTTGTGTTGTCTTGACCACGAACGGGGTTCCCAGCAGATAATGCCTCCAAAGGCTAAGGAATGGACGACAACCAATAATTCCTTCTCGTGGGCGGCATAGCGCCGCTCTACATCCTTCATCTTCCGGCTCTCGTACGCTACGGGATGCCCTTCTTGTAGCAAGACTCCACCAAGTGCATAGTCGGAGGTATCCATTTGTACCTCAAATGGCTTGGCCAAATCAGGGAGGGCCAAGACGGGTCTACTAGACATAGCCGCTTTCAATGTGTTGAAGGCCTCCGCACGCCTGGGTCCCCAATCCCAAGGCATGACCTTCTTGAGAAATTCCGTCAGTGATACTGCGATGAGGGAGTAATTCTTCACAAAACGACGATAGAAGTTGCATAGGCTAAGGAACGCCCTCAAGGCGTGGACATCCTTAGGCAGCAGCCAATCTATGATAGCCTGAATCTTCTGTTGGTCCATCTTGATCCACCCTTCCTCAATGACATGCCCGAAGAAGTCGATTTGTTTTTGAGCAAAGGAGCATTTGGATAGCTTCGCATATAATTCGTGCTCCCGCAATCGTGTTAGGACCTTCCGCAAGTGCTCCAGGTGTTCTTCCAGTGTCTGGCTATATACGACAATGTGATCCAAGTAGACCACCACGAATTCGTCAATGTATTCCTGAAAGACTTGGTTCATCATGGTGCAAAATGTGGCTGGTGCATTAGTCAAGCTGAATGGCATAACCAGGAAGTCGTATGACCCATATCTTTTCACGCAAGTCGTCTTGTGCTCATCGCCCTCTGTAATCCGAACTTGCCAATAACCTGTCTTCAGGTCTATTTTGGTGAACACCATCGCACCACCCAATCTGTCGCACAAGTCTGCCATAAGCAGAATAGGATGCTTGTTCTTCACAGTGATTTTGTTTAGATCCCGATAATCCACATAGAGTCGTAAACTTCCATCATGTTTCTTTTGGAATAGCACAGGGGACCCGTATGGGGACTTGGAGGGTACGATGATCCCTGTGTCTAGCATTTCCGTCAATTGTCTCCAAAGCTCGGTGAGTTCGGGTTGTAACATTTTGTACGGCGCCCGGGCAGGTGACTTCGCACCCGGCACTAACTCAATCTCATGGTCCATAGTGCGCTTAGGTAGGAGTCGCTTTGGCATGTCTTGTGGCATGACGTCTTCAAATTCCAGTAGCAGCTCCTTCACGGGTGCAGGAAAAGGACCCGAGGAGCATTCTATATCTTCAATGCAGAGGGTAGACAAGAACGTAGATTCATGTCTTTTGACCCCCTTCTTCAACTGCGAGGCCGTGATGTTTTCAGCGGCCATCTTCTTGGGCATATATGGGATGGTGCAGGGCTTGGCCCCATTTTTTCCCATCATCAGTAGGATGTCTGCATATGACATGGGCATGGTGTTAGTTTGCCTCAGAATTCCAACCCCACTATCAACTCGAAGTCGTCTATGACCACCACCCGCAGGTTGAATTTTCCTTCATAAGGGCCAAGTTTCACTGGTACTTCTCTGGCTATTCCACCAACTGGTTGAGGGGTGAGTTGATAGCCTTGACACGACCTCTGCCCTTTCCTACAACTAGGCCAAGGCGCACCACCTGAGTCGAGGCTAAATAGTTGTGGGCCGCACCCGTGTCTATCATCGCCCGAATAGGTTTGTCATTTACCTTCATCTCGACGAACATTAAGGTCCTCTCTTGTTTAAGAGGATTCCTCTCATTCGCATTCTTTTTCCCTTTCTTGTTGATTGAGTAGGGGTCCTTCTTTTTACGGAAACCAGCACTAGTTCCCGCTAAGGCTTCAGAAAAAGACCAACAATTGTATTGAAGGCACCTACTGGTTCGTTCTGGTCCGCATCATTGGATTCGTCATCCGTCCTATCATCAACAGCTTGATGGGCATTCATCAACGCATCTGGGCGTTCATTATTCCAATGTGGTCCGCCGTAATGACGGCATCCTGAAGGGGGTTTCCTCCCCCGATCGTTGTTGTTAGATGCAGTGCTAGTACTGCCTGAGGAGGGAGCCTTATATTTGATTGCACTCCAATCTCCTCCACTTCTGCTTGGGCCACCAGTACTCGAATGGCCCCCTTTGTATCCTACTTTGACAGACTGTTGAGGCCTATCCTTCCGAGCTTCCACTTGATAATCCCCAAGGCATTCCGCTGCTTGGATCGCCTTAGGTAACGTGTCTACCCTTTGTCTTTGGAGTTCCATACGGGCATAGGGTTTCAACCATTCCAGGACAGTGAAGAGTTTGTCCTTGTCCCCCATTTCGCGTATGCTCAGCATGAGTGCGGAGAATTCTCGCATATAGTCCCACACTGATTTGGTCTGGCGGAGCTCCCGTAGCTTCCTCCTTGCATTGTACTCAACATTTTCGGGGAAGAACTGCAGGCGTATGGCTACCTTTAGTTCCACCCATGTGTCGAGAGTATCTTCATCGGCCCTGATGGCTTCGTGTTTCACCCGCCACCAAATTTTAATATCACCCTGAAGATACATGGCAGCAGTTGCCACCTTCTTAGCTTCTTCTAGGCCTCCCACGGCATCGTAGTATTTTTCGATATCGAAGATGAAGTTTTCCACTTCTTTGGCTTTCCGAGCTCCACTATATGACTTTGGCTCGGGAATTTTCAGTTTCTGTGTCGCGGGGGCGAAGTTCACAGCACCCCTGGTTTGGTTCCCGCCTCCTCGAAGCAGGCCTTGTAAAGCAGCATTGACAATGTTGAGCTGGCTTATCAAGTTGTCTATAGATTGTTGAATGGCAGTCACCCTGTCTGCCTCTTGTGCCCTGTGGGCTAAATCCTGTGGTAATTGCAATGTTATCCCTCGTCCGATATCGAGCCTAGGCTCTGATACCAAATGTTATGCGGCGCCTTCCTGATATTCTTTGAAAGGGCAACTTAAGGCTGAGAAATCGATGTCAGTACTATTAATGTCCGCCAACTGAGGTCCCCCCCGTACGCTAGACTAGATTGTCAGTGTCGTGCGGGAAAACCAATGTCGTGAGCAACTGAGGACAGAAAAGAGAATTGAGAATGAAAGAAAGCTTAATTGCATAAATGAAAGCTATTACAGAAAAGCTACGCGGTGTCGAGGGGGAGAGACACCAGTACAGAGAATTATTTGTTTGCTAGAAAGTTTTGAATGCTTGATTCCCCCTAATGATGCTTAAAAAAATAAACCAAAGTTACATGACTTTATCTAAATAAGCTGTAGGAGTACACTAAAAGAAAATAAAGTAAATCTACTCTATATTTATAATGAAAAGGACTTAGTCTTCTACAAGGTAGAAACAAGTCTCTTTGCAGCAACTTTGTCTTTAGCATCAGGGTCTACACGCGAGGCGCTGTTGGCATCTGCCTGTGGCTGGGCGTTGGCGTTGGTTATCAGTGGAGCGACAAAGGCGCCTGCGCGCTTGTCACTTGGAGCTGCCGAGACCACGGGGCCGACCGTGGCGCTGGGCGTTGGGAGGCTTGCCAGGACGCCCCGAGGCGCGTCCAAGTGGTCATGGGCCATGGCTGGAAAGCCGCCCATGACTGCGCCTCTGTCACTTGGAGCTGCCAGACCACGTGGCCGACCGTGGCTCTAGGCGTTGGGAGGCTTGCCAGGACGCCGCAGGGCGCGTCCAAAGGATCATGGGTCATGGCTGAAAAGCCGCCCATGACATTCACATGCTAAATTCTTGAATAGGTGTCATCTTGATATTGGTCGAGAAAAGAAGTTATTGTCGACATATTTTCATCTCATAATTATTCAAATTTTGGGGTTGAATTAGATTAAATGTTCATTTTCTTGAAGTAATATCAAAAGTTAAACTCATTAAATTTGTCGGGAGAGGAATCTTTAACTTAATTTTTGAATTGAATTAGGTCTAAACTAAATTTTCTTAACATACGAGAGATAAAGATTGTTTGGAAGAGGCATTCATCTTACAAGATACGCATTTATCTTGATTGAAATAACGGTTATAAAATTAAGATGAAAGTACACTGAGACAAGGTCCAATATTCCCTCTTATCAAGAAGTAAATTTTACCAAACGAAGAAATAGTTGCCAGGGCATGATAATTTGATTTTGATGGCACGACTGCACGCTAAACAAAATGGGTATGGAGTTATCCTAATTTTTTATTTAATTATGATAAATTAAAGTAATTTGGTATAAACATTGAATGTGACTAAATTCTTAGTGTTACGGCATTGCTGATTTCTTAATTACTTTTTCATTGTATCAAAATTAAACTCTTAACCGTACATGTTATAATCTTTTTGCTTGCAAGGTAGTCGCTAGCTCACTGTGTATAAACTTCAGACTCCTGCATTTCGTATTTCAGTCTGGTCAAATATATTCATCCTACCAAACGTACTTACAGCAGCCTTAGTTGTAGGTCCAATATAATTGACTATCCCTAAAACCACTCTGTAGCGTATACTATCTCATCTTTTCAAGTTATTTTTTGGCGAGTTACTTGTACATCTTGGCCATGTTTTGCACGTTGTACATATTATTTTTGTTAGACACGTGGTACATATTGTTTGCATTAATAAAAATTCTCACCTAGAGTTCCCACAGTGTTTACTGGGCTTTGACTTTTGACCCAACAACAAAATAAAAAGATTAAGAAATTATCTATGTTCTATATTATATTAAAAGGAGTACAGTGGCGCATGAGGTTAAATCAAGTGGCGTATTGAGATAATGTTACTTAGCATTTTTAAGACAAAATTTAATGAGCATCTATATTAAATTCTTGAACTGATAATGGATAAAATATTTTTTTTTTAAACTAATCAATTAGATTTTCATTTGGTAAGCTTTTGAAAAAATTCAAAATTACAATTTAGTTTTAACTATGAAAGTATTTTGATTATATGTAAAATACAAAATGAAGAAAATAAATTATATTATTACAGTAAAAAATGTACAATGATGGGAACAAAAATAATATGAGAATATTTATACTTTAAATTAATTTTAAAATTTAATAAACTAAGTAAATAATAAACAAAGATATCATTGATAAATTTAAAAAATAAAAGAATTATGAACAATAGAATAAAAATTTTAAAATTATTTTTAAGAAGTAAGAAATATTTATACTATATTAAAAGGAATAGTGAATATCTATATCTATCTATCTTATATTAAAAAGAGGATAGTGAAGCATAAGCTTAAGCTAGGTGGTGTATTGAGAAAATGTCACTTGGCACTTTTAAGACAAAATCTAAATAGATTTTATGACAAAATCAAATGAGAATATATATATAAAAAAATTTAATTGATAATGAAAAGATAAAATATCTTTTAAAACTAATCAACGAGATTTTCAGATGGCAAGATTTTGTAAAAATTCAAAATTCCAGTATATTTTTAAATATTAAAGTATTTTGATTATATGCAAAATTTAAAATGAAAAAACTAATTATAAAATTACAGTTAAAAAAATACAATGATGGTAATAGAGATAATACGAGGATTTATAATCTAAATTAATTTGAAATATGTAATAGACTAACTAAATAATAAAGAAAGATATTATTGATAAATTTAGAAAATTAAAGAAATATGAACAAAAGAATAAATTTTCTTTTTAAGAAGTAAGAAATATTTAAGATATATTAAAAGGAGTAGTGGATAATGATATTAAGCCAAGTGAATATTATATTAATAATATAATAAGACTAAATAATAGATATTATATAAAGAAAAATAAGAAACAAAAAAGTTATACGATGACTATATAATTTTATTTATTTAATTTATATAAATTTAATTAATAATATTGAAAAATAAGATCACAGATGTAATTCTATTAATGCAACATTTATATAAGATAAATTGTAATTAAAAATGATTATATTCTTTAATATTGATCATGCACGTGCAGTTTTAAATATTTATATTTATATTATGTTAAATGAAGAAAGTATACAATATGTTTAAGTCAAGTGGTGCATTGAGAAAAGCTACTAGGCACTTTTAGAACAAAACCTAATAAGAACTCGAAAAAATCTAATGAAAATATATATAAAATTTTGAATTAATAATGTAAAGATAAACTAAGTTTTCAAAACAAAAAAAGAGAAAAAATACAATCAATGAGATTTCTAAATGATAAGTTTGGACCATAAAAAGAAAAGAGTCTATTTTGTGAAATCTGTTTGCATACATCTAATAATTGAATTTTCACCCAATAAATTTAAATACTTCAAAAAAGATTAAAAGTAAGTAACATTGATTTACAATAATCAAATTAATTGAACTTTACATGCATGCAAATTGGAAGCTAAAACTCTTAACATTGATGTATATTCTTGAAGAAAAAAATTGAAAATATCTGAATAATGTAAAGTTATCCTAAACTACATTTCATATTTATACCGTTCTGGGAATACACAAAAATCGAAATTATACAAATGAATTTGAGCGAAATTACATAAATGAAGGTGAGCATCTGATCTAAAATAGGTATTTATTGGATGAATTTGATTTGAGTTTTACTTTTCGTATTTTTAGGAACTAAGAATCTCGAAAGAAAAATTTCTCAGTAAGTATCACTAATTGAATAGAGAATATTAGTAGTTTTATGATAAATTAGTAAAATACAATATCTCTTTGTAGTTTGGAAGAATTCAAAATCATTAATTTAAATATTACGGTTATTGAAATTTAGACATAAAAATATTTAAACTGAGATAAAAGAAAGAAGTTCATTTGCTTATGGCAATGCAATACAAAAATAAATGTTATATTTTATCATAAAATAGTAAATTGACATATTTTTGATATTTTGGAAAATTTTAAAAAAATTTAATTTAGTTTTAAAAATGAAATTACTTCAATTATATTAAAATTCAAAATAAAAAAATATAATATGAAAGTATTTCAATTATAAGTAAAATTCAAAGTAAAAAAATATAATATTACGGTAGAGAAAAATGTACCATGATGGGAATAGAGATAATACGAGGATATTACTTTAAATTAGTTTATGTAATGACCCGATCGGTCGTTTTAATTTCTAGCATATCGTTCAGGTGGTTGAGACTTTGAGTAGCTTTACTTTGTGTATTATAACTTGCACGTGTAGTCAATATTGATTTTCGAGAGGTTCAGAGTTGATTCGGAGGAATAATTCTCAATTTTGAAGCTTTAACTTGGAAGAGTTGACCATGTTTTGACTTTTGAGTGCACGATCTCGGAATCGGGATTTGAAGGTTCCTATAGGTTCGTAAGGTGATTTCGGACTTGGACGTATGTTCAAGTTGAGTACCGCGTGGTCCGGGAGTGATTCAACGCTCATTATAGGAAGTTTGCATTTGTGAAGGTTTTGAATTAGCCAAGTTTGAGTTTGAGTGCGCTTCGGCGTTATTGGACTCTGGGAGGTGTTCCGGGCCCTTGTATAGGTTCATTTCGTTGATTGAAAATTATGAGTGAAGTTTGATCGTAATACGAAATGTCTAAGTGTGATGTTGACGCGTTTTTAAAGCCGTGCGGGCCTAGGCCCAAAGCGGCCAATATCACTAGTGGGATGGGCTATTACATATAGTATCAGAGCACTAGTTTCACTTAGGTCTCACGAGTCATGAGCAAGTCTAGTAGAGTCTTGCGGATCAGTACAGAGACGTCTCTACTTATCTTCGAGAGGCTACATGGTTGTTAGGAGAACTTCCTTTCTTGATTCCTTGTTGTGCAACTTGATTTAGGTTGAAGCTTATGTCTTCAGTTCCTTCCTACTTATTCGCACACAATGTCGAGCATTCAGTATCAGTTGGACACCGACTAGTTATGGAGATGATACAGATGTGGTGCATGATGTTTTGTCCTGCGTATGCAGGAGGACTACTATCATCGCCTTATGGAGGGGTGCTCAGTCGTTTAAGTCAAGTGTTGGTACTGCCAAAGTATTCAAGCTATACACGGTGTATTGTGATGTTTCTCGAGTGTTATCGCATATGTTGGTGTGAAATGGTAGGGTGTTTATTTATGTGTTGCGGCAGTGAATGCTTCAGGAGGAAGATTATCTGATTCGTGATTGGAAGACTCGGTATTTAATTACAGCGCAGGAGAGGCAATTGTACTATGGATGTTCAAGTGCTGGCTGACGGAATTGCGAGATTGAGTATTTTCGAACTTGGTAGAATTCTTGTTTGTGTTGATGTGTTGTTGTCCTTGTTTGAGCATATTAAGGCTCATCAGTATGATGGTCTTCATTTGTTTGCCTTTGGGAGCACAACTTTGCAAAGTGGTACCTAAGAAATAGTTATCCGAGATGATAGTGTGTTGCGACTTCAAGGTCAAATCGGTGTTTCCAATATTGATAGTTCGAGGGAGATGATTCTTGAGGTGGCTTCTATAATTAGGAAGTTCGAATGCGACGAAAAGAGTTTGTTTGGAATGTAGAGGAATGTGAATGCTTGGCTATCATTTTGGGACGCAATATAGCTTCGAGTTTTTAAACGTACCGTTGGACCTTCAGTTATGTTAATGGAATAAACGAATTCTTACGGCTGGCGGCGGAGTGTGGCCCAGGAGAATTAACTGATTTCATAGTGGATGTAACTATAGAAATGTCACTGGGGAATATCGATACGAGGTTACACAGGCGGGTTGTCTCCTGTGAGAAGGTTAGGGATTGCATAATTTTTTATGAAGTTCCTATGAGGAGTTCTACCTTCTATTCAATAGCAAGCATGTACTACGATGTGGGTCCGGATCGCTTGAGGAAGATAGAGCGACTATCATGAGGTCGAGTGTGCAATAGGGACTGATAACTCGGGATATGTTATGCTTAGAGCAACATGAGCTTAAGAGGAATTCAGTCAAGTAACAATAGGGGATCATGGTGACTGAGAAGGAGAAGTCATTGTGGGTTCTTGGGTTATGTGATTGTGGTTTAAAGCCAAGCGGGGGAGCCTACTATTGATGATTGAGTCGCGTGGTCATGTGTCTTTGCAGTTTCTGGATTTCGGTACATTGGTGGATTAGTTATGACTAAGAAGAGAACACCAGGGATAATTCGAGCGAGGAATTTGATGGATGTGTGCTACATTTCGCCTTATCGATTTATGGTGAAGGTTGTTGAATCACTTAGACTTGATACTTCTTTGTAAAGGTGATGTGCAAGGAAAATGATTCATTCAGTTGCTTTTTCTGAAGTATTCTTGTACTAACAGAGCACTAGTTGTTTGGTTATATAATCAGGACTAGCTTAGAGTAGGCAATTCTCAACAATGATTCTAGCGGATTCAAGAGTTAAAGTGTGGTGCCTAAGGATCCTCGGATTCGTTGTATGGCTAAGGATTGAGTGCTGCAGAGGATTGTGAAAGAGACTTGAAGTATTTCTATGGTCATTATCGGGTCTGTGTTACGGTGTTAGAGAGATAGAAGAAATAATTTCGGATTCACAGAAGGTCTCTTTGGAACGGGCGTATCAGTTGGAGGTATTATTGATTGCATGAGAGGGTATAAAATGGCTTATGGATATTGAGACGACGTGGTCTTGTGATTTGGGATCACTCCGGATGAGTGTTGATTGAAATCCATTGTGTTTCGGGAAGAGAAGTGGTTATTTTGAAAGCAATTCAAAAGGAAATCTGAAGAAGTTGGGCCAGTTTGGTAGTGACTTGGATCGAAGGTAAAGGAAATAATCGGTTCGTTTGGTATAATAAGGCTATACATGTGTTTTGTGGCTATACTTATGGGTCTAATAGTTTGCGTGACTCGGTTGATTTAGAAGACCCAGTCTTAATGGTTCAGTTATGTGCAAATGGTTCTCGAAGTGTTATGACGGTTTTGACTACGACTTGAGATTTGTGTCTTCTACGGTTACGGGAAGTCAATTGCGTGTTGCGATTTTTCTCCTGAAATTAGTTAAGTGAAAGAGACTTCTAACCGATGAAGTACTTATTCTACTAGTGGCTTAGGATTTATGATAAAATTCTTGTACTCTCGCGTAACAGCATGATAGATGCAGTGAGCGGTATGGAATTGGGTTTGAATGGTCAAGGTTGTGGTTTAGCTTTGTTAGGGATGTCACGAGTTCGAAGGAATGGGGGAAATTTCAGATGTTTAGAGTATACTGGCGCCATTTTAGTGTCGCCTGAGAATGGTGTATTCTATGGAAGAGGCATTGTGCAGTGATTTGCGGATTCTTGATTAGCACTACAGAAATAGCATGGTTGGTAGACATGGATGTACAGATTTTGTCACTTGGTGCGGAAGGTTATGGGAGTATTACCCATGGGATGATTGTGTAGGTGTGACGTGTCAGTCATTCAAGTAGGAGAGACTGAGACCAGGCATGGAGATTTTGGCACTATCGTAGATTGGAGAGTTTATGTCTGAGAGACGCCCTATTCCTTTGGTTGCGGACCGTGAAAGTTTGTTCTGGATTTGACAGTTGATTATATGTTTCATGGATAAGGTCATTGTTGATTTTTTGAAGGATATTCACCTAGTTCGAGGTGTTAAAATCACTTTAAAGGTTCATTGGTAGGCCTAATGTGAATGTATATTCTACAACAGATTGGATATGTTTATTCAGCACAACTTATGTCCATGGATGAGTCTTCGGACATGGTGGATGTTATTCCTGTCATCATCTATTTCCTGTGTTACTTTTACACTATGTGGGTTGTGAGGCAACTTGATTATTCACATGTGTGCTGTGGTTTTGTGTAGGCTTATGGTGTTATATAAGCGAGATGGTCTTGAGATGCTAGTTTTTTGTTGCACCTTAGACGTGCTTGGCATTTTTCATAGCGCATTATGTTATCCGTCTCCTCAGGGTTATGTTTATGCACTTGGCGTACTTGTTGATATACGTATGTTTAGTGAGTGTGAGAATTTTTGGCTCGATAAGTACTCCCATGCAGATTATTATATGTGGATCAGGTAGCATGCTGCCAGGGGTATGTGTTCAGATCGTGTTGCATGCCACGACAGTACTATGTGTTGATCGGATTGCACGCCTCAATGGTTAGATATTGGGTATGGTTCCTTATACTTATTATATGTGCTTTGCTTTTCCTCTGTGGGATACGTTCATAGCATATTTCTTGATTGTTATATATGTTACGTGTGCTGGGTAGTTTTGGTACTTGGGCTTCCTTTCCTTATTGGCCATATCAGAGTTGTGGCTCGTTTGCGCATGGATGGTATCATATGAGATTTTAGATGGTGTTTGATGTGGCTTATCGATCGAGCAGCTTGTACTGGATGAGACAAGGTTATTAGACATGGAATCAGTGCAATCGAATTGGTATAATGTATGTTTGGAGGTAGAATGTCGTTAATCAGTTCAGAATATGACAATGGTTCTTGCCGAGCGGAAGAGCTCCATGATTTGTTGGTTTGACGGGTGGTTATGAGTTTCTACACACCTCTTTCATCGTTGCAGTATTGCGAGGTTTGGACCGGCTAGGAACACGTATTTTAGCCGCATTCTGCACTCTAATTACTGCACTTTAAGCAAGTTTGAGCTTTAAATGATAGTGATTTTCACTTATTACGTGTTTTGTGCTTTGTAGGAGATGATACCGAGTTAAAAAGTTGTTCTGGAGCTAAATCGACTAGTTGGAGCTTTGAAGTCTGAGTAAAAGCTAAGGAATTAAATCAGGATCGCGTTGGGGGCTCGTGAACCAATGTTGCATATGAAAGTTGGAAGAAAGCGCAAGGGTTATGGAATTTGTACTAATGCTTCGCACCATGTGTAGCACAACGCAACGCATCAGTGCAAATGTGCGTCAGAAATTTGAGAAGTTCAAAGACTTGCAGTTTTTAGGTCTGACAGAAAAATACACTAATGCTACGCATAGTGTGTGGCATCAATAAAAACTTTTGTCAGACAAGATAAGTTCAGAGAGTTTACAACCTACAAACATTTTACACTTCATGCGATACACCTTGCGCAGCACTGTGCGATGCATGAAATGTAAAGAGTTTGTCGTTTTTCCCACTTCGGCTCAAAGAGGGTAGTTTTATCCGTGTTCGTTCCTACTAGGTATAAATACACTGGAAACACGTTTTTGAAGCTACTTTTGACCTGGAAAGCTTTGAGAGAGCATTGGAGGCTACGAGACACGGGAATTCATCATCTTTCCATCAATTCAATACGGGAGTTTGGATTGTAACGTTAGATTGATGCTTTCTTATCATTTAAATATTTTTGTGATAACTTCCTCCATAATTATGGAGTAATTTACCATAGGGTTTGACGTGATTTGGTGATTTGATTGTTGTTTATGGATTTGATTACTGCTTAATAGCTTGACTTTTGTGGAAGAGCTTTAACTCTAGTTGTGATCTTATTCATTATCTTGTTTGCTCAGAAGAAAAGCATAATATTGAATATTGTTGCAACGCATGCCTTAATTTATTTTGGTACTTCTTTAAAGTAATCGAAAGAGCTTTGCGATCTACCTCTTAAATTAAGATTGAGAAATATTTGAGAGAAGTTTCTCTTAGACCATTCTTATCAACATATTCTTGCAATTTCACCGCACTTCACATTAGTTTATTTGAAAGATTTAGATTTAATCGAGAGAGGAGTTTGAATCGGAAGTATAAGCTAATCACCTTGAATTTGAGAGAATCGATAGAACCTTAAGAGTGAAATATAACAATACCATATCCAAAATAACAACCTTGCACGTATCATGTCAAAGCTCTTGTTCCTCACATTGATAAGAAACCGGCTTTGCTAATCTCAAGTTTGTTGCAGTCAATTGTCAATTTCTTTACTTTAGTAGTTAATTATAGTTTATAATCATTACAAATCAATTTTTGATCCTCCTGAATAATGTTAAGCTAGAAATTACTTTAGCGTTGTTTAAATCCAATCCTTGTGGAGATGATAATTAAACTATACTATCTTTGGCTAGAGAGCATTAATTTCATGTTGTGTTTGCGCTCGTCAAATTTTGGCGCCGTTGCCGGGGATTGGTAATCAATAGTCTTCAAATTAGTTTTTGGTGCTAATTCAGTAACTTATTTTATTTTATTCTTCACGGGTTTCCTCTTTCGTGTGCAGACAACATATTGACTTCTCTGATGTATGACTCGATCTTCTTCAGAGGAATTGATTCCATACAATCCAGAGGTGGAATAGAGTCTGCGACAGTTGAGGAAAAGAAAGAACTCACTGGAAAGTTCTTGGGGCAACCTTTAACCCTTGCATACATGGCTAATAACGATGATGACGAGGTAGATTTAGCTGCAAGAGGCAGTACAACATAGAGAAGAAGCTGCACGGATAGCAGCTAAGGCAACCCGTAGAGCTGCTGATGAGACCATCGAAGATGATGGGGGTCGAAGATTCAATCTAAATCGACCCTTGGTTGAAGACCAGTTCGAGAATGCGGTACCCAGGCCTGGCAGAGCATTGGGTAATTATGCCAGACCAGTCTACAATCAGAGACTGTCCAGTGTCAGACCTCCACCAGTAACAGCAAATAATTTTGAGTTGAATCAAGGTTTGCTTCAAACTATCCATAACAACTATGTCTTTAGAGGGAAGGTGAATAAAGATCCTAACACTCACTTGATAGATTTTGAGGAAATCATGAACACCTTCCACTACAACGGAGTGTCAAAAGATGCGGAATTCATCTTTGTTAAGTATTAATTTTTAGGGAAGGCTTTTTCATGGTATTCATGTTTTAGTGGTATTAATCTCTTCATTTCTTTAACGTTTTCGTTAATAAAATCTAAATATTCTATGTCTTGTGTTCTAATATAACTTGTTATATTGTCTATAAGTAATTTTTCTAATAAATCTAGATTTTTCATAGTTTTTATCCAACGTTCTAAATATTCTTGATTTATCATTAATCTGAATAGATATCTGAATCGTATAAATCTATATTATATAGTATGTCAAAATCATACCATTGTTGTTCTATTAGCTGCATGAATTCGGTATATTCTATTATTTCTTCCATAATTAGTAGGTCAAATATTTTTTCTTTGACATCATTATTAAGTTTTCTAAGTAGATATAGTACCAGTATCTTATATTGTTGGTTGTTATCTAACAAATAAGTATTCATCATTTTCATTAATTCTAAACATTTATTCCCTCTAATCTCTATATATGTTATTATAGTTTTATCATATTATATTAAAGTTATATTAAACATCTCATTTAGTCACTACCATACTTTTTTCAGCTTTAATCATCTACCCTAGCAGCACCTCAACACTGTGTACTCCCCTTAACACGGCCTCCTTGCCTTTTCCGGTTTCCACCTTAGGACGGCATAGCCTGGGCTTGACTACTCTTAGCCTACTTACTCATATGGAAAACTTACTAAAGATGTTCAATAAAACAATACTATAACATGATTAAATGAATATAACATTTAAGAGATTATTAGGAATATAAAAGTTTAGCTATTCATAATGAAAAATAAACATACCTCTGTAGGTAGATTTTCCTGTGTAGTATCTGAAGTAGTTTGTGATATATGTTCCATGTATGAACAAAGTAGTTTATTTCTTAATATATATGTTTTTACAAAGAGAGGGGTCAGAGAGATTTGAGAAATGTGAGGAAAGTTTTGCCTGTGGAAGGCTTTCCTTTGGGCTTACTTCCTCCGTCTCTGCCTTCTTCTATTTATACATGAAAAAACTATTAACAAAAAGTCCTAATTGCCCTTCCTACTTTACAGATGGGCGTTTCTAATTAAAAGTCAAAAAAGTAAAAAGTTAACCGTCCTTTTCTTTACACTTGG
>MCJB01051405.1:0-27970 GCA_002018475.1 Nicotiana obtusifolia | reverse complement strand
ATAATGGCGGACGAAGAAGAAGAACAAGAAGAACAATGGAATGAGTTATGAAGTAATTCCCACTGCTACACGAATGAAATCCAGTCAACAAAATTGCAAAATCAGGTGGTCTTGTTTTTTTCTTTCTTGAGCAAAAATCAGTCAAGAAGAACAAGAACAAGAACAAGAAGAAGAATAAGAAGACGCAGAAGACGAAGAAGAAGAAACGAGCAGCAGAATAAGAAGAAGAAGCAAGAAGAAGCAGCAACAAGAAGAAAAAACGAAGCAAAAAAGAAGAGGCAAAAATGGTGGAAACGGCGCAGGGGCTTTTAATATTTGGCGCGTTTTTCCCCAGTAGGGTTTATGTGGGTTGGGTCAAAGTGTTAAAAATAAAACTTGAGTTTAAAATATAAAAAAATAAAGCTCTGGGCTAAAGTGTTAAAAATATAACTTTGGGGTGAGTCAAACATCCCTAATCACTAATCCAAAATTTATCACCCCTACTCAATTAAAATAATTAGAGTTACCCCAACTCAATTTTAAAATCCATTTGTCACCTATAATTAAAAGCCCCTGTTAACCTTCACTAAAAATTCTTATATACATTTTTCTATAGATATGAAAAACCAAATAATTTTTTATTTTTCAATATACTTATATTATACACTAAAATGTATATAATCCACATATTTGTTGGCTACTTTTTTACGTAGACGGCTATTTAAGTTACTATAAGTTTTTCATACAAAAAAAAAAACCATATGTTATTTGAAACAAAAATTTATTGCTTTTATTATGTCATTAAAATTATTGTTACTATTATATTTTAATATCACTACAGAAAGAAATAAAAAAATTATTTAATTAATTAAAATGGTCAAATGATAATAGAAAAAAAGATAATGAAGTTATTAAAATTAATTGAAATTACAATTATATCTAACACCAATGTACTTTTGATGCAATATTTCGTATTGAAGCTTCGTATAGACGCGTGCCTAATATCTAAAGCTAGAAAATAAACTGAACTTAGAAAAGTGTGCTAATTCTGATTACTATTCTCTCTGTTCCAAATACTAGTTATTATGCTTCGCTTCTCGGGGAAGTGCACAGTTAGCTACTAATTAGAGCTATATTTACTTTTAAGCTACTGTTTAAAATGTATTTACTCTTTAGCCAGTAATTTAATAAATTTTTACCTGTTCGGACGAAATTACCCCTGTACTAGACATGGTGTCTTTAACTTCACGAGTACTGAGTAAATATTAAGGACAAAGTATCCTGAATTAGCACTTTCTGTTTTAAACTTTAGGACATCCTGTCCTTAACTAAATATGTGGAGTGTAAATGTTACGGACATGGTGTCCTTAACTTCATGAGTGTTGTGTAAATATTAAGGACATGGTGTCCTTAACTTCATGAGTGCTGTGTAAATATTAAGGACAAAGTGTCATATATTTGCACCTTTTGTTGTTAAACTTTAGGACATCATGTCATTAACATCATATGTGCAGCATAAATGTTAAGGACATGGTGTCCTTAACTTCATGTGTGCAGTGTAAACGCTAAGGATATAATGTCCTTAACTTCATGAGTATTGTGTCTTAACTTCATGAGTGCTGTGTAAATATTAAGGACACCATGTAAATATTAAAGACATCATGTCCTTAATATTTGTACATCACTCATGAAGAAAGGTAAAACTGTCTTTTCGTATTAATTTTAATAGAGTAGTAGCTATTTTTGCTCAGTATTAAAAATACTGGATAAAAACTAAACATCACATGAAAAAGTGGCTACCTCACGCCATTTCTACTCGCTTCTCAACGATCAATTTGACTAATTTTTGAAATTTGTAATTTTTCTCATGTTAACAAAGTATATTTTAAAATATTGATCGTAGTTCACATAATTTGACTCCCAAGAAGCAAAATATGAAAACTAATTTCGGATGGCTGGAATACTACCTTAATTTTTCTTTTATAGTTTTTGTTTTTAATACTTGTAATTTTTGTAACTGATTTTGCTCTTTTATATATGTGTTTATTACGCTTTCTCTAATTTTACTAAATTAACATTATTTATGTACCTAAGAGTGTGGTCTAGTGATCAACCCCGATGGAAGGTTGCAATTATCACGCTTATCACAACAACAAAAGTTCAACGTTATTTATTTCGTTTCATTTTTTCTAATCGGACCATTATTGATTTTGTTTAATGTGGGAGCTAGTGTAAACTTGTGTATGTTCGTGCTTTTTGCTCAGTATTCGCAAGTTCAAGCCATCAATCCCAAGAGGACAAGAAATAGTAAAATTGAAAGGGCATATCGGGTTCCTTGAGCTCTTTTTCAGCTTATTCGTTTAACAGTAACATGATTGTTATTATATCTTTGTTTCATGGCCTTGATTAACAAGTTTTATGGATCAACTGATCCTTCCATGTTCCATAATCGTCAAAACAAAATGTTTCTGTAACTTTTAATGTTGAGGGACTATTTCAAAGTGGCAAAGATTGAGGGACTTGCGAATTAAGTCACAGGTTCAAACCTTATTTCAATTGCCATACAAACTAAGCTTAGTATTTAAGTGAAGAAGGATAGAGTGGTGGATCCATTATCCTCGAGTTTCGAAAGCTGTAGTTGGTCTTTTAACGGTGGCCCCGGACGGATTTTTCAGTCATAGAAAATTGTTTTTTTGGGACCAAATCTATGAGAGCAAGAGAACAGGTAGTAGTATATTGTATCTTACAACATTTTCTGTTTTAAGGTTAAAATCATGTTTTCATCTTTAGCTTAGGTAGTCCCAATTTCTTGTGCTTTGTCATCTTCAATGGTTCCATTATGTGTGCAGAAATGAGCTTCTTGATTTAACGGATAAGATAAATACAAGATTTGGACTAAAGCTATTGGTTTACTTATATTCCACATTCTAGCTCTGCCCCTGTATCGGCTCAAAATTTTTTTGTTGAAACACAAAACAAAAATATGGAACGTTAACAAAAAATGAAGGAGAGGACTAAGAATTTGTTAAGTTTAGAATTTTAATAATGATCAATAATCTAAAGAAGCTTTGACTAATGACATCTCATTGTGTGCAGATCTGGAAAGCAACAATGTTGATTAAAGGAAAGAAGATCATACTCAACGACTATATATTTTGAACTTTGCTTCACATGAAAAATGAATCAATCAATCAATGAACAAAGAAGGAAATTCAATCAGTCAGCCTTGTCAAAGATCCTCAAGCGTGCAAGAATGATAAGAGGGCTAATCACGGCTGGAAACCGAATCTAGAACAATCTGCGGAAGCTCAAATCAAGGAGAAATGGAGGAAGCAATTCGTCAGGATTAAGGATGAATCTAGCTACCCTTTCAAGCTACATTCATGAGGCTACCCTTGGGTCTCACTCTTAGATGTCCATGCATCACAAGGAAAGGTCTCCAATAATTACTGCCATACAATCCCAGAAGACAAGAAAACAAAAGACTCATCGAGCTATAAAGGAATAAGTAGAAGAACATCCAAAGGCACGCAACTACATCATCTGTTTCTACGCCTTTCTAGTTCTTAGTACAAATACTGTATTCTTTAGTCTACAAGTGTCACAAAATATAGGAAGAGTTAGAAAACAAAACGAGAGTTGTGTCAACATTAGAAAGAATCATTGTTGTTGTATACCGTTGGTGGTGAACGTACTAAAACCATCACTGTTGTAAACACTTACTAAAGATCTAAGAGGACCCTTGTGACCCAAGGGAACTGGACATAGGTACCACACCGATACTGAACAAGTATAAAAAATTTTGTGTCTTTTTTACCTTCTGTCTCCTTAGTTTATTTCTACTGCGATCAATCACTGTGTAAAGTCTATTCTGCTAAATTCCTACATAGTCAACTAAGATTTTTAAATCGGTTATAATTCACCCCCCCCCCCACCTCCTTGTACTTTCAATTGGTATCAGAGCAAGACCCACGAACATTGCTTAACGGCAAGTGAGGAAAAGATCATGGCATCAAACACAGTTGTTGGAACACTATTTCAAGAAGGAACCTCTCAGGTACGACCCCCTTACTTTAATGGCCAGCACTTCTCTCATTGGAAAGTATGCATGGAGACTTACACTATGTCATATGACATTAAGGTTTGGCGTGTGATCAAAAAGAGAAATCTTTCAATTCCGCTAAAGAAGGATAAAGACGGTCAAATTATAGTATCATCTGATCCTCTTGATTTAGATGATTATATTGAAGATCAATCAGCCGTTATTCAAATGAATACCAAGGCAAAAAATCTGTTGTACAGTGCTATCAGCGGGAAGAATACGAAAAGATATCAAGTTATGAAACTGCAAAGGAAATGTAGGATAAGTTAGAGGTCAGATATGAAGGAACCAACAAAGTGAAAGAGACAAGGATCAATCTCCTAGTTCGAGACTATGAATTGTTTCAAATGAAGAACGGAGAATAAGTGGAGGAATGTTTCCTAGGTTCAGCAAAATTCTTGGAGACTTAAAATCCTTTGGTAGACAAATCAAAAGTGGAGAACAAGTCAGAAAATTCTGAGAAGTCTTCCCATAATTTGACGACCCAAAGCCATTGCTTTGGAATGTCAGGATCTTGACAAAATGTCCTATGATGAACTCAGAGGTGATCTAATTGCATTTAAGAAAACACACTTATACAGGCAAGTTCAAAAAGAAAAAAAAAAGACAGTTGCATTCAAAGTAACTGTGGCTGAATCAAAAAATGAAGAAGAAGAAGAAGAAGAAGAAGAAGAAGAAGAAGAAGAAGAAGGAGGAGGAGGAGGAGGAGGAGGAGGAGGAGAACAAGATAAGAATATAGCTATGCTCTCCAAAGTTGTAACAAGCATGATGAGAAAAACAGAAATAGCAGAAGAGGAAGATCCAATTTCAGAAAAGGAAAGATGAACAATGAAAATGACAAAAATGATGGAAGATGCTACAAATGTGAAAAACATGGACACATTCAAGCTGAATGTCCTGAACTAAAAAAGAAACTAAGCAGGAACTTTCAAAAGAAGAAATTCTTTGGAGGTTGGAGTGATGAAGAAGAATCTGATCACAAAGAAATTGCCAATATGTGCTTCATGGACATCAAAGAAGATAGCGATGAAGACTCAGGTGAACTTGGTCTCATGGCAGACGAAAGAACAAGTGAGGTACATCTTCCTACATGTCCTAACTGTCATGAACTCCAAGAATTTATTGAGATTGCTCTTGAATATATTGAGAAAGTTCTGAATGAACTTCGAAAAATCCAAAGAGAAAAGAAAGACTGGGCTCTGAAGTCGGAAGTGTGTGAGATTGAGAGAGATATGCTTCAAGATGAAGTTAATGAACTTCAACTTCAACTGAATGGATTGCGAAAATCCACCAGTCATAGTTTAGTTAGATCGAATCAATTTGCTTTTCATAAATCTTCGACTAGAACTAGAAATCTCTCTGTATGTACTCATTGGGGCAAAAACAGTCACAGCACTAACCACTGCAGACTTAAAATTAGAGGAGAAAAAGTCTCCGAAAATTCTAATAACCCCTCCTGTTTTTATTGCGGAAAACTCGGTCATACCTCTAATCGTTGCAGGTTTAAGAACAATAGGAGATGGGTCTGGCGACCCAAGCCCTCTAGTCAAGCTAATACTCAGCGAACTAACCATTCAGGACCCATGCAGGCTTGGTTACCTAAAACAAGTCATTTTTCTTTTTTACAAGAACACCGCGAGAAGAATCGAAAAGGGAAATGGTACCTTGATAGCGCGTGTTCCAGACATATGACTGGTGACAAACAACTGCTCAAAACTGTCACCAAACTAGATGGAGGAACAGTTACTTTTGGAGACAAATCAAAAGAAAATGTAATTGGAGTTGGAAGAGTTTCCCTCAGCTCAACATGTGATGTAGACGAAGTGTACCTGTTGATGAACTTGGCTACAACCTTCTCAGTATCAGTCAACTATGTGACAATGACTATGAGGTTCGCTTTAAAAAACATGGTTGGTTTATTGAAGATAAATCAGGTAAAGTTATTCTTTCTGGAAATAAGACAGGAATGTCTATACCATCATTAACATAGATAGTCTTGGTAATCAAATTTGTCTAGCCTCTATGATTGATGATCCTTGGGTATGGCATAGAAAACTTGGTCATGCCAACATACATACTATTCATAAACTTTCTAAAAATGATCTTGTCATTGGTCTTCCAAAATAAAATTTTTCAAAAGATCAAATTTGTGATGCATGTCAACTAGATTGCAAGATATGGCAAGAACTATGATTGTGGAAAATTAACTCCCACACCACTTCTATGCAGAAGCTATAAGCACAACATGTCACATCATCAACAGATTCTTAATTCGACATATTCTCAAGAAGAATCCATACGAACTATGGAGAGGAAAAAGACCCAACATCAGTTATTCTCATCCTTTTGGCTGCAAATGCTTCATACACAATAATGGAAAAGACAATCTTAGTAAGTTTGATCCCAAAAGCAATTAAGGTATTCTTCTCGGATACTCTCCCTCTAGTAGAGCATATAGAGTTTTAATAAACGTACTGTTTCTATTGAAGAATCTATACATGTTATTTTTGTGGACACTAACCTAGCTTAAGGAATGAAAAACATCCTGAAGATGAGGAAATTTCCATAGTTCCAAAGTCTATCAATACAAATGAAAACACTCATGATGAAGTGACTGATCAGCAAGATCAGTTGACTAACAGTCCTATAGAATGAATGGAAAAGTGAGCATGGATATCCACATAAGTACATAACTGGAGACCCTCAGGAAAAAATGAAAACTAGAAAAGTTGACATCAAATATTGCTCTCATATCCCAGTTCGAACCAAAAAAGGTGGATGAGGCACTTTGGGACAAAAGCTGGACAACTGCAATGAAGGAAGAGCTTGATTAATTTGAGAAAAATAAGGTATGGGAACTCATTCCTAAACTACCCAATGCATCCATTTTTGGAATAAAATGGGTGTACAGAAATAAGTTGAATAAATCTAGACAAGTTGTACGAAATAAAGCTAGACTGGTTACACAAGGCTATTTACAGCAAGAAGGAATTGATTACGAGGAGACCTTCCCCTCTGTTGCCAGGTTAGAATCTATTCGCATTCTATTAGCCTATGTTGCTCACAAATATTTTAGACTATTTCAGATGGATGTGAAAACTGCTTTCTTAAATGGGTTCATCTCTGAGGAAGTATTTGTTAAGCAACCTCTAGGATTTGTAAATGAATCATTTCCAAATCATGTCTACAAACTATCCAAAGACTGTACGGTCTAAAGCAAGCTCCTAGAGCTTGGTATGAATGGCTGAGCTCATTCTTAGTCAAACATGGGTTTGACAGAGGTAATATTGATACTATTTTTTTATCAAACGATCGTCTCAAGGTAATTTAATTGTACAAATCTATGTACATGATATTATTTTTGGCAGCACTAACCCTATTTTATGTAAGGACTTTTCAAACATCACGAAAGGAGAATTTGAAATGAGTATGATATGGGAATTAATTTCTTCCTTGGGCTCCAAATTAAGCAAGTACAGAAAGGGATTTTCATTAGTCAAACAAAATACACAAAAGAGCTCATCAAAAAATTTGGCATGTCCAATGCAAAGGCCATAGGAACGCCTATGAGTCCGTCGACTACCTTGGATGAAGATAAAGATGGTAAGAGTGTCGATGAAACAATGTATCGAGGTATGATTGGTTCTCTACTCTATCTTACAGCTAGTTGACCAGATATTATGTTCAACGTTTGCAAATGTGCAAGATATCAGTCAGCTCCTAAAGAGTCCCACTTGACTGCTGTTAAACGTATTATCAGATATTTGATAGGGACAGTCGACTATGGATTTTGGTACGAAATTTTAGATATCTTTGATGTCAAAGGTTTTTCAGATGCAGATTTTGCAGGAGATAAAATTGACAGGAAAAGTACAAGTGGAACGTGCCAATTACTTGGAAAATCTCTTATATCCTGGCACATCAAGAAACAAAGTTGTGTAGCCCTATCTACTACTGAAGCGTGATATTTGGCAGTAGGCAACTACTGCACACAAGTCCTATGGATTATGCATCAACTATTAGATTATGATTTACGCCTTAACTGTGTTCCTATTATGTGTGATAATACTAGTGTTATTTGTCTATAAAAAAATATTGTGCATCATTCTAGGGCTAAGCATCTTGAGATTAAGCATCATTTTATACGTGTTCATGTCGCTAAAGGCGATATCGTGTTAGAATTTGTCAATACTGAAAATCAGTTAGCGGATATTTTTATAAAACCATTGCTTGAAGAAAGATTATGTTCCCTTCGTAACAAAATTGATATTTGTATAATTCCCTTATAATGTACTTAGTATTTTCTATAATTGTCTAAGTTTAATTTTTGTCCATCTATATTCTTCGTAATTTTCGCCCAAAAAATCTTTTAGCACTTGATTAGTCTGTACATGCATTAATTGTGTACTGACGGCGGACTTGCAGAAGGCAACTTTTCGGTTGCCCTTCAAACGTCTCTCCGAGAATCGAGGCATCCATTCAAACCCTTTTTAACCCCTTCCTCCTTGATCATATCTCCCATTCTCCCAAAGAATCTCTATCTCTATCTCTCTGTTCTCTTTTACTCATGGCCAAAACCAAACCCTCTCCTTCCTCCTCCATACCCAGAAGAAGCCATCGCTTCAAGAAAACTAAAGATGATCCTGTTGATGTAGAATCCTCAGAAAGCACAGACCATCTATTGACCGAGGATGATTCCAGTGATTCTCAAGAAGACATTCTCATCTCCGAAAAGAGGTCTGGAAAACATCAATGGAGTCCATCCCCAAACAATCTTCTCAGAAAATAGAAAAAACTGAAAGTGTAGAATTTGACCCTGAAGATGAGATGAACTTCTATGGCCCTGAAGAGAAGGCTAGGTTTGTTGCTTTCAAAGGAAGGTCGATTGCTTTTGGCCGCACTATAATTTTAAAATCTATGCAAAACTCTCACTGTGATTTTATCTCTATGTTCGAAACTCAGAAACTTGTCTCTCTATTTACTATTTTTGGTGATACTGTCCATGAAGAGCTTGTGCGTATGTTTTATGCAAATATGTTTGTGAATGATAAAGATGATCTAGAATCCATGGTTTTAGGAACTCGTATTATTCTTGACTCTTATCAGTTTGAGAAAATCTTTGCAACAAAGTTTGGTGGGTATAGTCTTTTTGTGCAACACTCCTGGCCAGATAATTTTGAAGTATCGCTTGAGGAAGCCAAAAGTGTATTGAATGAATATCCCCCGGATATTGATCTAAAAAGTTTAAAATTTGATCACCGCGTACTAGCCCACATTATTGCTACCACTTTGCTACCCCGTACTGGTTCATTTAATACTCTGTCTCTCAAAGATGTGTTTGTTCTCTATTGTTTGGTAAATGGGAAGGCCATCAATTGGTTTGCCTGGGTACGTCAGTACATGCTTGAGTGCATCAGGGTTGTCTCATCTTCTGCGAACAGTTTTCCCTATGGTTTACTAATCTCTCACATCTTGAAAGTTATGAAAGTGGATATGTCCCTCTGTGCTCCTAAAACCATCTCTAGAACATATGACAAGACTGCCATTGCCATGATGGAATATACCTTGATTGAGGGAACATGGCTTAAGAAAGACAAAGCAGATGAGTTCATCCCTCATCAGAGCATTGGAGGGATTAAATCTAAAGCCAGCAAATCCTCTTCCTCAGATCAGCTGCAGCTAATGCAACAAAACATTATAGGTATCAAGGAATTACTAAATTCTATGCAAGAACAGGTGGGCAAGATCAGGGCAGTAACCACGGAAACTGGAGCAGATGTGGCTAGGCTAAGGATCACTCTCCAAGCCACAAGGAGGCAAGGAATCGGGGCTATGCAGGATGTAACTTAGAAGCTGACCAAAGTCACCAAAGATATTGATGTCTCTTATGACAATTTCTACACCAAACTGATCAACACCCTGAAGTATTTTCGTGGAAGGCATTAAGTGTCTGGGATGCTTAGACAATCTTTTTATTATTCGTTTTATGTGGTGGATGTTAAAACTGTTTCTTTTGGTTATATTTGGATGAGCATGTCAGTCGGCTATGCTCAGTTTAACTGCTAGCTGTATATAATTTTTGCCTGCTTAACTAGTACTATTATTAGCTATTGTTCTTCTTTCTCTTCTTGATTGATGTCAAAGGGGGAGAAGAAAAAGAGTACAAATATAGGGGGAGAAACAAATAAGGAAGACAATGAAGAGCTCCAAGACAGGGGGAGTACACTCGTAAAAGGGAAGTACCCATAAATTAGTCGAACCCTTTTTAGAATATTATCATCATAAAAAAGGGGAGATTGTTAAGTTTAGAATTTTAATAATGAACAATAATCTAAAGAAGCCTTGACTAATGACATCTCATTGTGTGCATACCCGGAAAGAAACAACGTTGATAAAAGGAAAGAAGATCACACTCAACGGCTATGTATTTTGAACTTTGCTTCACATGGAAAATGGATCAATCAAGAACAAAGAAGAAAAGTCAGTCAGTCAGCCTTGTCAAACATCCTCAAGCGCTCAAGAATGGGAAGAGAGCTAATCACAGCTAGAGACCAAATCTAGAACAATCTACGAAAGCTCAAATCAAGGAGAAATGGAGGAAGCAATTTGTCAAGATTAAGGATGAATCTAGCTACCTTTTCAAGCTAGATTCATAAGGCTACACTTGGGTCTCACTCTTTGATGTCTATGCCTCATAAGGAAAGGTCTCCAATAATTACTGCCATACAATCCCAGAAGACAAGGAAATAGAAGAGTGAGCTATAAACGAAGAAGTAGAAGAACATCCAAAGGCACGCAACTACATCATTTGTTTCTACGCCTTTCTAGTTCTCAGTACAAACATTATATTCTTGAGTCTGCAAGTGTCACAAAAAATAGGAAGAGTTAGAAAACAAAACGAGAGTTGTGTCAACATTAGAAAGAATCACTGTTGATGTATATCGTTGGTGGTGAATGATAAGTGGGGATTTTGGTTGCTTATTAGCACCTTTTACCTTTTGTTTTTAGTCCAAAAGTATTGAATTGTGTTCCCAAAATTAATGAAACTGTGCAAATTGCAGGAATGCTGAAAGTTTGGTCTCTCAAGATAAAATTTGACTCAAAAAGAAGTGTTCCAAAGCACAAGGCAATAAAGGGTGCCGAACCAAAAATGTGCAGTCCACAGAAGGAATTCTGCAGCTGCATAAGGAATTGCAGAGCGCAGAATTCCATCTGTGGCCGCAGACCAAGAAGCAAAACCCAGCAGGATTTTTAGCAATGTGCGGACCAGACATGAATTGTGCGGTTGCATATTTAGGCTTAAGAGTCAAAGATCAGAGAGTATGCAAAAATACCAAGTCCTGGAGCCTTTGTGAAGTGCGGACCGCACAAGAATTGCGGCTGCAGAAGATTGCCTCACGGCCGCAGTCCAGAAATATGCGACCGCAGTTCAAAAATGTGCGGCCGCAGAACTCACCTTCCTGAGGGGTATTTCTGTCAGTGATTTTTGGCCCTGTATAAACAGACGAGTTTCATAAAATTAGGTCAAGTTTGAACATACAAAGCTACTATAGCCGTTTCTCTTTGCTATTTTAGGAAGTCTTGGCTTATTTGAGTATTTTAATATTAGATTTCATCTTTTTTTCTTTCATTATGAGTTTAATTAGCTTTTCATCTTTATTTTCTACAATTTTTATTATGAGTAGCTAGATTTTTACTAGGATTGTCACCCAACCCTAATGTGTAAACCTTACGGATATTTAATTTAGTACTTGTTTATGATTGGGTGTTGATTATTTAGCTTAGTTCATGCTTCAATTTTAGAATTAATGGTTGCAAACATCGATTCATGCCTATTTGACTTAGCCTCTACTTGAGAAAGAGGGACCTAGTCTAGGATAACTTAGCTCACAAGGAATTGGGTTGATTGAGAGATTGATTAACCTAATTAAAGAGCTCAAACTGGAGATAGTAAGAACCCGACTTGAGCTCTTATTAACTGTTTTGATTGATACCCAGTTGGACTTGAGAAAGCAAAATTGGGCAAAATCACTCTCTAACCGAGAGGTATTGAGTGGGTAATGTAGAGTTGAGAGCTATAATACACTCCAATCATCAAAAAAAGCATTAACATCTTTATCCCATTAGGATAACACCTAAGTTATGGTCACAGCCCTAGGCCTTTAATCCAATTGAAAAAACCTCAAAAATATTTATCTATAATCTATTTTCTTTAGCTTGCATTCATTAGATTAACAATAAAAATAGAAAACAAAACCTTATTGCGAAAGTGAAATCTTAGATAACCCATTTTCTTGCTTCAAATGTATACTCCTAACACCCATCATAACTCCTAGTGGATTTGACCCCGACTCATAGTTGGGTAATTATTATTGCATACGACCATATTATATCTCCTATATTGGTGTGTAGTGAACGTCATCAATTTTTAACGTCGTTGCCGGGGAGTTAAAACGGTGTTAGCTATATATTTGGGTGTGTTTTTGGAATATCTTCTTTTCCTTTTGTGTTACTAAGTAGTGTGAGAAATCATAGGTACAACCATGGAGAACAATGAGCTCAAAAATTTGCCTTTGGGGGATGTAGACGTCGAGGCTGAGCAAGTTGATGAGGTTCCTCTTGAACCTCAAGCCAATAGAAGAGGCCGAGTGCATCATGACAATGTCCTCGCTCCACCCCACCTCCACCACGAGAGGCTCCACACCGGATATTACCAATGAAGGATATACCAATGCAATAGTCCCTCCCGGTATTAGGGCGGGCAACTTTCAAATCACCAATGTGATGCTCACTTTTCTTGAGCAACGAGGTTTCATCACCGGTGCTCCAACTCAAAATGCGTACAAACATTTGAAGGGGTTTGTGGACACTTATTGGGGGAGAAAACAAATAAATGTGTCCGAGGATGCATTGAAGCTAAGGCTTTTTCCATTCTCTCTATAGGGGAAAGCTTTAGATTGATTGGAACGATTGTCGAACCATTCCATTCACACTTGAGATGAGTTGGCGGAAAAGTTTATTTCTAGGTTCTTCTCTGTAGGGCACATGACTACACTTCGAGATGAGATTTTGGCATTCAAGCAAAAGCCGAATGAACCAAACACGATTCAACAAACTTTATATCGTGGGATTAACACAACCAACCAATGTGTAGTGAATCAACTTGTCGGTAGGAATTTCATGACTACGCCTTATGCGGAGGTGTGTGAGATTTTGGATGAGAAGGAGGAAACGTCATCGGCTTGGCAATTCCGGGCCAATGTTCCACAAGGTGGTCAAAACATGATCCACCTTCACAAAGAATTGCAAGACCATGGGCAAGCCATTGCCGAATTGACAACTACCATGATGTAACTAGAAAAGGCCTAACTAAATCAAGTGCAAAGTCCCAAGCAGTCAATACCATGGAGGGAGTGAACATGATGGTGAACAAGAGAAGGACCAAGGGTCCACAAGTGCAAAACCGAGTGGAGAATTATGTGCAAGAAGATAGTGGTTTTAAGCATGGTTCCCATAATGAGAAAGAAGAGGAAGTGCAATATGAACAATTTTCAAGGGCAAAGAAACAATTTTCAAGGCCCAAACCAACAATAATGGCGACCTCAAAACAATCAAGGCAATTGGAATTATAACAATCAAGAAAATTGGAGTGGTGGAAACAATCAAGGGAATTGGCATAACAAAAACAATCAAGGAAATTGGAGTGGAAATAACCAAGGAAATTGGGGGGAGGGGATAACAAAAAGACAGATGGAATAACAATCAATGCAACCGGGGGTCAGATTTTCAAAGGCCCTCAATGTATCAACAACCACGCAACCCGCCTCCTTATCCTTCCCATGGTTCAAGTTCTTCAAACAATGAGATGGGGAATATTAAAAATATGTTCAAGAAAATGATGGAAAAGAAGGCCGATTCGGATGCCCAACTTGCCTCAAATAACATATCAATCCGCAACTTAGAAGTCCAAATGGGCAAATCTCTCAAGCTCTATTTTCTCGTCCTAAGGGGGCACTACCAAGTGACACGATAGTAAAACCAAAGGGTGGAAACAACACGAGGCATGCCATGGCCATTACTACAAGAAATGAAAAAGGTGGGAATGCACCCACCTCAAATCAAAGGCAACTTCTGGATGATGAGCAAGTGGTGCAAGAAGAAGAAATCCTAAACAACGTGGTGCAACCTAATGATGAAGTTCAAATTGATATTGACGATAGTGTGGAAGAGACTCAAGAAGAGGTGAACCCGTCTAGGGATCACATTGTTGATATACCGGAGCCGGTAGTGCAAAAGGCTAAGGCACCATTGCCTAAGCCTCCACCTCCATTCCCTCAAAGAATTGCCAAGCAAAATGGTGAGAATCAATTCAAGAAATTCATTTAAATGATGAAGAGTCTCTCAATCAATGTTCCATTAGTTGAACCTTTAGAACAAATATCCGGTTATGCAAAGTTTATGAAGGATCTCGTGACAAAGAAGTGGTCAATGAATTTGAAACTATCAAAGTCACTCACCAAGTAAGTGTAATTGTGCATTCAATGGCACCTAAGTTGGAGGATCCCGGTGCTTTCATGATTTCTTGTATAATTGGAAGTGCCGAGTTAGCTAAAGTTTTTTGTGATCTTGGGACAAGTATCAATTTGATGCCCTATTCAATTTTCAAGACTTTGGGAATTGGGCAACAAAGACCCACCTCTATGACATTGCAAATGGCCGATCGTACTATGAAGAGACCTTTGGGAGTGATTGAAGATGTCTTGATTCGTGTTGATAAATTCATTCTTCCGGTGAATTTTGTCATTCTAGATTGTGAGGTTGATTATGAAGTGCCGATTATTCCTGGGAGACCTTTCCTTGCTGCAGGGAAGGCTCTTTGTGATGTTGAAGTCGGAGAACTTACCTTCCGGGTTGGTGATGAAAAAGTGGTTTTCCATGTGTGTAAGTCCATGTGGCAACCAAATAGCAATGAGGTGTGCTCTTTTGTGGGCTTGGTGACCGATGTTATTGTTGATTATACAAGTACTACAATCAATATTGGTGATATGTTGGAGGTTGTCTTGCTCAACTTTGATAATGGCGAGATAGATGGTTTCATGGAATGTGTAAACTCTTTGCAAGTAATGGGATCGTACAATTATGCACCCCAAAAATTATCTTTGGATCTTGAAAATAGGACAACTCCTCCTACAAAGCCTTCGATTAAAGAGCCTCCTACCTTGGAGTTGAAGCCATTGCCTCCATCTTCGGTATGGATTTCTTGGCCCTTGTTCTACTTTATCCATTATTCTTTCCTCTTGTTTAACTAACGTGCATATAGATTCCATTTTAGCAGTGCTACAAAAGATGAAGAAGGCAATTGGATGGACTTTGGCGGATATTCGGGGGATAAGCCCCGTATTTTGCATGCATAAGATCAAGTTGGAGGCTGGCGCCAAACCATATATTGAACATCAAAAGAGACTCAATGAGGCTATGCAAGAAGTTTTCAAGAAGTAGATTATCATGTGGTTGGATGCCGGGGTTGTCTACCCCATCTTCGATAGTTCGTGGACTTCGCCGATTCAATATGTCCCAAATAAGAGGGCATGACGGTGTCACCAATGACAAAAATGAGTTGATTCCTACAAGAACGGTGACCGAATGGAGAGTGTATGGACTATCAAGCTCAACAAATTCACAAGGAAGGACACTTCCCACTTCCTTTCTTGGATCAAATGCTCGATAGATTGACCGGCCGTGCTTTCTATTGCTTTCTTGATGGGTATTCAGGCTACAACCAAGTTCTTATTGCTCCGGAGGATCAAGAGAAAATAACCTTTACATGTCCCTATGGTACTTTTGCCTTCAAGCGGATGCCATTTGGTTTGTACAATGCACCAGCGACTTTTCAAAGGTGTATGATGGCTATCTTCACGGACATGGTGGAGGACTACCTTGAAGTTTTCATGAATGACTTCTTTGGTGGTTGGAATTTTTTTGATGATTGTCTTACAAATTTGGATAAAGTGTTGGCTAGATGTGAAGAAACAAATTTGGTGCTTAATTAGGAGAAATGTCATTTCATGGTCGAGGAAGGCATTATCCTTGGCCACAAAATCTCAAATAATGGAACTGAAGTGGACAAAGAAAAGATTGAGTTGATTTCTAAACTTCCACCTCCAACTTTGGTGAAGGGTGTGCGGAGTTTCTTAGACCACACGGATTTTTACCGGCGCTTCATCAAATATTTCTCTAAGGTGGTAATTCATTTGTGCAAGCTTCTTGAGAAGGATGCTAAGTTCAACTTCAATGATGATTGCATGAGAGCTTTTGAATTGTTGAAGTTCAAGTTGATGCAAGTGACTTAGCAGTTGGGGCTATTTTGGGGCAACGCATCAACAAACTTTTCATCCGGTCTACTATTCTAGTAAGACTATGAATAGTTCCCAAGTCAACTATGCCGTTACGGAGAAAGAGCTCTTTGCCATTGTTTTTGCAATTGAGAAGTTTCGGCCGTACATGATGGTGCAAAAGCCATTGTCCACACAGATCATGCGGCGCTTCATTACCGTATGAGCAAGAAGGACTCTAAAGCTCGGTTGATGAGATGGGTGCTTTTGTTGCAAGAGTTTGATATTGACATCCAAGATCGAAAAGGGAGTGAAAACCAAGTGACAAACCACTTGTCTCGTTTGGAGGAGGAGGGGAGGCTGCATGATGGCCTTGAAATCAATGACTCCTTCCCAGATAAGCAACTCTTGGCTATTTCAATGAAACAGGTGCCATGGTTCAGGGATCTAGAAAATTTTCTTGTGTGTGGAATCATTCCGGATGAATTCTCTCCAAACCAAAGGAAGAAGCTCAAATGGGATTGTCAAGATTATTATTGGGATGAACCATATCTTTTCCAGATTTGTACGGATGGGGTGATTAGAAGATGTATACCGGAAGAAGAGCAAGGTGAAATTCTTTGGAGCTTTTTATTCTTCGCCATATGGTAGTCATCATGGTGGAGCAAGAACGGCGAGCAAAGTGCTTAGTTGCAATTTCTATTGGCCCACTCTTAATAAGGATGCAAGTGAGCTAGTGAAGCGATGTGATGAATGTCAACGGGCCGGTGGAATCTCAAAGAATAATGAAATGCCTCTCACAACCATTTTGGAGATTGATATTTTCGATGTGTGGGTTATTGACTTCATGGGCCCTTTTGTGAGTTCTTGTGGAAACAGTTACATCTTGGTCGTAGTCGATTATGTGTCCAAATGGGTTAAGGCCATTGCTTTACCCAACAATGAGGCGAAAAGTGTGGTGGCTTTCTTGAAGAAGAATATTTTCACAAGGTTTGGTACTCCACGTGCTATTATAAGCGATGGGGGTAGCAACAAGGCTTTTGACACCTTGCTTAGCAAGTATGGTGTTACTCACAAAGTCACGACTCCTTATCACCCACAAGCTAGTGGGCAAGTGGAAGTCTCCAATCGGGAGATAAAGAGTATCTTGTCCAAAATGGTGAATGCTAATCGGACGGATTGGTCCAAGAATATTGATGATGCACTATAGGCTTATCGTACGGCTTACAAAACACCTAACGGAATGTCACCATACTGGTTGGTGTTCGAAAAAGCTTGTCATCTTCCGATGGAACTAGAGCACAAGGCCATGTAGACTCTAAAGAAGTTGAATCTTGATTGGGATGTAGCCACTAACTTGAGGGTTGCACATTTGAATGAATTGGATGAGTTACGGTACCATGCTTATGCAAGTTCATCCTTGTACAAAGAAAAGATGAAATATCTTCATGACAAATACATTTGGAACAAAGAGTTCAAGGTGGGCGATCTTGTATTGTTGTTTAACTCAAGGTTGAGGATGTTTCCCGAAAAGCTAAAGTCTAAATGGAGCGGTCCTTTCGAATTGTGGGTGTGACACCTTTTGGTGCATTGGACTTGAAGAACAAAAATAATGAAATATTCTGAGTCAATGATCAATGGGTGAAGCACTACTTGGGAAAAGTTGGAGATAGCCATGTCATGGCGGTCATTCATTTCAATTGACGGTATTCTTCGTCGTGCCGGATGTTAAATCAGGCGCTTCTTGGGAGGTAATCTATGTTTCTTTTCTTCTTTTCTTTTTGTAGTTAGGTGTTATTTTTGTTCTAACTTGATTTGAAGTGTGCTACAGGGCTGAGTGTGACTTACAGGAATTGTGGACAGAAATCTGACTAAGTGTTGCAAGAATTGCGGAGCGCAATTGACGTGTGCGGACCGCACATTTTTGGTTGCTGCACCAAAAGAATATTGTGGCCGCACAATTATCTTGTGGACCGCACAAATGAGAGGTTGAAAATGCCACCTCTCTGAAGTTTCAACCTATCATAAAAGAGGTCAATGTGCGACCGCAAAGGAATTCTGCGGTCCGCATAGGAAATCTGTGGCCACACACGAAATTGTGCGGACCGCATATGAAATGCTGAGAGGATGTCTTTAGGTAACAAAGTGCGGACCGCACATGAAATTTTGCGGCCGCACTCTCTCTTTTTTCCCTTAGCCAACCAACTAGTATAAATAGAGGAACAGGGGCATTTGTTACGTTTTTCATTCTCTTAGCATAAAAATAGTGCCCTCTTGAAATTTCTTGGTGATTTTATCTATCCACACATACAACATCTTTGATCAGTCACTCATCACACTCATTCATCTGTATGCTTCAATTTCTTGTTAATCTTTTTCTTTTAATTTGTAGATTTTTAGTTCTTTTAAGGCCATTTGTCATTAGAATTCAATTGTGTATCCATGTGGGGGTAAATCTATAATGGGTTAACTAATACATGCTCTATGGGGACTGGGTTAACATATTTTTCATGTTTCCATAAAGTTGCCATGTCAGAGTATGCACGAATTTGAAAAACCTAGAATGAAATAATTGATTAGTACTTATATTTTAAATTCTGCGACCGCACTTGAATTTGTGCGATCCACAGATGTGGAATTTAGGGAAACTTAGAGAAGAACTCATTCTGTAGCCGCGAGTTAAAATGTGTGAACCGCAGAATTCTCATCGCTGCCACAGAACAGCCCATTTATTGTCATCAGAGAGTCCTTACTTTTTGGCTCCGATTGTGCGGCCGCAGGTGCGGACCGCCGAAATCATGTTGCGACCGCACATCAGCCAATTCTCTGTCATCAGAGATTTAGTATTTTTAGGTCTCAGAGGTGCGGCCACAAGTGAAATTGTGCGGACCGCACTTCACTTTTGCAGAAACAAAATTGTGCAGTCCATAAGTCCTTATCTGCGGCCGCAAGAAAATTGTGGGATAGCATATCTGATTTCATGCAAGCATGCTTTGACTGTGTACCCTCACTGGGTCTTCTGGTTCATATCTTACTTGCATGTCTCCTGGGTATGTTTGAACATTGAATTGCAACTAACAATCGCTTTTGCTTGATACAAACAATGGTACGATCTAGGGGACGAGGTGACACATCTAAAGGGAAAGGTGAACCTTCTCGGGGCCGAGGCAAGAGTGCCTTGCCCCTTGGCCAACAAAAGACAATTACAAAGAAAGCTACAGCCGGCAGGGGAGAGGTGCAGATCTCTCCGACACGAGCTCATATGTCCCGTCTAGGGAAGCATCAGAGGGCAACTCAGTCTCTGTTCAGGAGCAGGCGATCGTACAGTCAAGGCCGCAAGGGAGATACCAACTCAGGGACGAGTCGTCCTCATCTCATAGCACTTCCGAGGAATCAGAGAGTGCTAATCAAGATTTCGAGCCATCGGCTACACCTGTCCCTGAGGCACAGGATACACCAGTTCAGGATATCACCGATGATGGAAGAAGAGGAGATGCTACAGCAGCTGTCTTGAAAGATCAAAGAAGAAAGAGTTCTGGGAGGAGCGCTTGTCAGCTTTGCAGCCTTCACCAGCTTCCGTGTATGGTGGCCAATGAGGTCCCTTATTCTTGAGTGACAATTTCTTATGACGGATTTGGAGAGGTACAACCCAGCAGTGTTGAGACAGTTCAGGGAATGCAAGGAGTGGATATGGTTCACCCAAAGTGTAGCGGATGCCAAAGAGTACCTTGTCCGTGAATTCTACGCCGATGTGGTGCACATCAAAAAGGGACAAAGGTACCAAAGTGCATAACCTCAAAGTAAGATTTGATTAGCATACACTCAACACATACTTGGGCTTCGAAGATGTTGAGACGAAGGAATATTTGGAGAAGTATGCACTGGGAGACGCAACCCGGCCTTGGTTAGTGGAGATTCTAGCAGCAAGGCCACCACCACCATGGATTGCCGCTAGGGTTCCTATCCACCGGAACACTCTAAGTTTCGAGGCGAAGGGGTGGCAAACCTTAGTCTGCAGCAAACTGGACCCGAGCTAGAATGAGACTTACCTTTCGATTCCTCTGGTAGTTCTAGTTGCTTCTATTATGGCCGGGTACCCTATCAATGTGAGAGTCGTGATGTCAGCCAACATCTCAGTGATTGCTCGACAAGGTGACTCGTCCTACCCGTATCCCAACACTATTACAGAATATCTCACGGATGCAAGGGTAGAGCCGAGGGATTATGACACAAAGGTGAAGCCGAAAAAGCCTTTTAGTTGGTATTCACCAATGGATGTGAACAATCTAAAGAAGAAAGTTCAGCCTCCTATCATCGCGGGCTAGTCTGATGAGCCAGCTATGGTAGCTGCTGAGGCAGTTGATATTCCATCCACTTCAGCCGAGCCTTCCTCTAGTGTTGTAGCTATGCCTCCGCCCTCCTTCGCAACCCCTACTGCAGCTCCTACCACAGCTTCCACTTTGGCTTTGAAGCCAGTGCCTATGCCTACTATCCCACTTTCTGCACTGCGAATCTCCCAGACATTGGCGAATCTTAACAACTAGATGCAGACAACTACTATGAAGTTGTCTGACTTGTCCAGTACTGTTGTAGTGCAGTCTACTGCTCAGGCACCTCAGCTTCCCCCGACCATTGAAAAGACACTGAAGAAGCTTCTGGATAACCAAAAGACAATCATGAACACCTTGGCACAACACGAGTCAGCAATCGAAGAGTTGGGAAAAGAAGAGCTTGGCGGAGGAGGAAGAGAGTGTCATTTGCAGTCATTTCAAGAGCTTATCGGATGAGGAAATTCGCAGGCTCTTAAAGAGCTTGTCGGAGGAGGCAAAGACTTTATTTTGCAGTAACTTCAAAAGAAGGGCGGCAGAGGATATTCACAGTCACTTGAAGAGCTTGTCGAAAGACAAAGTCCACAGTCTCTTGAAGAGCTTGTCGGAGGAGGATGTGCTCAGTCTCTTGAAGATCTTGCCGGAGGAGGAAATTCGCATTCGCATTCTCTTGAAAGCTTATCGAAGGAGGAAGAGAGTGACGTTTGCAGTCATTTCAAGAGCTTATCGGACAAGGAAGTTCGCAGGCTCTTAAAGAGCTTGTTGGAGGAGGAAGAAACTGTATTTTGCAGTAACTTCAAAAGAAGGGCGGTGGAGGATATTCGCAGTCACTTGAAGAGCTTGTCGAAGGACAAACACCGCAGTCTCTTGAAGAGCTTGTCGAAGGAGGATGTGTGCAGTCTCTTGAAGATCTTGTCGGCAGGAGGAAATTCGCATTCGCATTCTCTTGAAAATCTTATCGGAGGAGGAAGAGAGTGACGTTTTGCAGTCATTTCAAGAGCTTATTGGACGAGGAAGTTCGCAGGCTCTTAAAGAGCTTGTCGGAGGAGGAAGAGACTTTATTTTGCAGTAACTTCAAAAGAAGGGCGGTGGAGAATATTCGCAGTCACTTGAAGAGCTTGTCGAAGGACAAAGTCCGCAGTCTCTTGAGGAGCTTGTTGGAGGAGGATGTGCGCAGTCTCTTGAAGATCTTGCGGGAGGAGGAAATTTGCATTCGCAGTCTTGAAAAGCTTATCGGAGGAGGAAGAGAGTGACGTTTGCAGTCATTTCAAGAGCTTATCGGACGAGGAAGTTTGCAGGCACTTAAAGAGCTTGTCGGAGGAGGAAGAGACTGTATTTTGCAGTAACTTCAAAATAAGGGTGGTGAAGGATATTCGCAATCACTTGAAGAGCTTGTCGAAGGACAAAATCCGCAGTCTCTTGAAGAGCTTGTCGGAGGAGGATGTGCGCAGTCTCTTGAAGATCTTGTCGGAGGAGGAAATTCGCATTCGCAGTCTCTTGAAAAGCTTATCGGAGGAGGAAGAGAGTGACATTCGCAGTCACTTAAAGAAGTTGCATGAGTGGTCCTCGACGGGACAGTGTCAACTTTCACCGCCCCCTATTCCAAAAGTGTATGAACCTTCAGCACCTCCAATTCCCTTGGAGTATTTGCTGGAGTTGCAGCTTCCTTTCGATACAGAGTATGAATTTCAATGCTAAGTTAATTAGATTTTTTCTTGTACTAAGTTGGAAGTAAAAAGCCATGCATCTTCTAATGGTTTTTTTTCCTGTTCATTTCCTAAACACCTAAAAATTTTCAGGAAAATTGTTGAGCGGGTGGCGCATTCTGATATTGGAGTTGTGGAGCTCATTTTATGTAATGGAATGCACATCTTTTACCAGTGTACAAAGATTGCTGATAAGGTAATGAGCCAACATGCCGCAATATTATTAAATTCTTCCGCTGAATTATCTAACTTTTGTTTTATCTAGTCGAAATTTCTGATTAGTTCTTGTATTGAACATTCTGAGCCAAAACAAGAAGAGTGATAGGCCTTCTCATTTTTCCTGTTGATTACATTTAGTTGGACGGTCTGCAAGCAAAATTGATGCTTCTGTGAAAACTTAAGGCATGTTTTGAATACAAAATATCATAAGCTTATCTTTTGAACATGTTGCTCTTGAGATAGACTATGGCTTTCTTCCAAATTTTGGTGTAATGAAGCATAAGAAATTGGAAAAGCAATTTAGGCGAAATAAAGTGAAAGTTATCTTCAAGTGCAAAATTGTAATCTAGAGGATTTTCGTTATGCCCAGCACCTCTAATATCTCAAATTATTTTTTTTTGCACTATAATTATGAGTCATTGGTTTTTGTACCTATATATGTAAACTTTCCTGTATGCTTTTGGAGCTCGAACACTGCACACAGTATAAACATCTATAAACAAAAGAGGAGAGACTTAGAAGACAAGTTTGATCTCCTAAGGTGGTTCTTTCAGGGAACTAGTTTATGTACCTGGCATTTTGGAGATCTCTGTTTGTCAATCCTGAAACTAACGAATAGTGCCAAATCTGAACAGGTTTTGGGGACTTTATTCCCCTAGAAAAGCCACGTCCATTTATTTGAGGGCTCCAATTTGCAATGACGAGTCAGGTTAATTAAATTATATTGCGAATTCTGGTCCCTAGTTTTAGAGATTGTAGAAAGATGGTTTCCCTCATTAGGACTTGTGGATATTTCCTCAACTTTCAAATGGGGAGAGTCCTCTGGAGCAGAGTTGGATTCCTGGAATAACCCCTTCTTATTAAACTTCTTTCAGCCTCGGTAGCTCCCCCCGCACAACTCTGGCCACAACACTAAGAAAAGAAACAGTATATGCAGCTAATAGGATGACTGTTAGAAAATCAATAAAAGTAACATGTGATTGGAAACCATAACTAACCCTAAAGGATATTTGTCTGGTAGTAGATGAAAAATCATCATAAGGAGAAGAGAAACTCAGTTAGACCATTGAGCAAAAGCTGATCTATATATGTGACCACAGAGGTCATACCTTTTATAACTGTTGGATGCCGATGGAGTACCTTAGATCCTTAACATGAACCAATGTGTGTATAGCAAGCAGCAATGAAGAAGGAGGAAGAGGCTGCTTGTGAATGACGAAAGAAAAGAGAAAACAAAATGATGCGCAATGGGAATAGCAGCGGCTAGAGTTTCTGGAAGTTTATTTGGAACCTTAAGGAGGTGTTGGATTTCCCAAACAAAATGGGAAGAAGAAAAAGAAATTAAGTAGAGAAAGAAAGTTAAGTCCAGTAATTTTAGACTTCGGATACCATCTAAAATTAGGCGGGATATGATTTGGTTTCCATATTTATCGGAATATTTTTTTTTACAATATGACCACACCAAAGATTTGAAATTATGAAAAATCCCATTGCATATCACTTGTAGCTGTTAGCGAGCCATGCTGCAGACGCATTTAGCAAAATTACTTGGTAGAAAATGCTTTGCGACCATTTTCTTCTGTAAAGTGTGGAGCTTGTGTCCATGTTCGTCTTGTATCCTTTCTAGTACTTATGGTGATGCGAGATAAAGAAAAACCAAATTATGTTATTCTAATGCTGATGGGAGATAAAGAGGATGTCAGTTCTGATATAATCTGTTTTCCTATCTCTTTAATTCATTTTGCAAGTATTGGATGTCCCCTGCATCATTCCAGAGTATTGAGACTCCTTTTACCTTAATGGTAAACTGATAAAGCAAGTGATATTTCATCCTTCCATAGATGCCTATAAATGTGTGAGCATCGGATGCATGTAAATAGAAACACCCTGCAAAATTGAGCGAACGACCGAATTCCCTTCTCAAAGGGGTGAAAATTGATTAATGTTTTGCGTGTATTGGTTATATACTTACATATATTTTTTCCCTATTTCCTTATGCATTTTACATAACGACCACCCCAAATATTTGAAATTATGATAAAGGACAATGCAGTACACTTGTGTGCTATAGCTATTAGTGACCCATGCTTTGGACACATTGAGTAGCATTACTTGTGGAATATGCTTTGCAAAGCATGGAGCTTCTTTTCCTGCATCTATGCTTGTATCTATGATTTAATTTGTCTTGTATCTTTCTTGTACTTGTGGTGATGAGAGATACAGAAAATGCAATTGTTATTCTAGTGCTTATGGGAGATAAAGAAAAAGAGGATGCGATTTCTGATAAAATCTCTTTTCCATTGTCCAGACTCCAGAGTATTGGAACTCCTTTTACCTTAATATTAAAGTTATGCAAGTTACGTTCCCCTTCTTCCATAGATGGCTATAGACATCAAAGCATTGTATGCATGTCGAAATGAAAACACCCTGCGCAGGAGCAAATGATAAAACCTCCTTCTCAGAGGGGTGATAAAAAATTTATAGTCTAGATTTCATACTTACATAAAGTTGGAGATGCAAGAGGCCTAATGCATCTCCAGAATTCCAGGAGCAGAATGCAAGTTCCTCTCGGGGCACCCAAAACTTTGTCTCTGCACATGGTGGTAGAGCACCATCTTCCAATTACCATCATGGAGTGAGTCACTCAGGTTAATATCATTCACATGCTAGAATATAACCTATACAGCTTAGTTCTCCATCTGCAAAAATTATGTTAAGATGGTTGTTCATGTCTCTTAGGGTTGAAGGATGAAAGGTTGGAAGCTGTTTCTGTTGGCAGGCAGAATTGGGACATGGAATTTAAGGATGCTATCTCTGCTGCTCGAGCAGTGGCTGAGTCTGCAGAACGTGCTGCCAGAGCCGTTGTACAACTTTCAAGGCAATATTATGTTGATGATGGTGGTTCATGCCACTTAGGTTTTAAAGGATGAAAGGTTGGAAGCTAGGCAATCATTTCCTGGAGATGGTAATGGTAATTTTTCTGTTAGCAGGCAGAATTGGAACATGAAATTTAAGGATGCTACCTACCTCTGCTGCGAGTTTGCAGTAATATGCAAGCCTAGCTGCCAGAGCTGCTGTACAGATTTCCTAGTGAAGCTGTTAATAAGAACTCTCTTGATTCTAGCTCAGAAGATAATGGTATTAAGTTTGACTCAAATCTTGTATATGATGACCAATTGGCCAGATTGTATTTTCCATCACCTGTTCACGACGATGCGGTTAAAATTTCGGGGAGCTCTGACATATCACTGGATGGATAAGTCTCCTTTGGCATCAGAAATCTTTGGAAAGTTAAGAGGTGGCCTTAAGCATAACAAGAGATGATGTTGATTAATCCTCGCAGATTTTTTTTGAAGAAGTCAGATGACTTTTTCTTGACTCTTTTTCTTCTCATCCAAGTAAACTAAATATAGCTTGGCTCTTAGTTGTACATAATATTCTAGCAAGTTTGCAGATCAAACTCATGTCTTCATTTTGATGAGTGTAATATTGTTTGTGTCAAAGAAAGTGATCTGCAGATCAATTTGAATTCCATGGTTTACTAGGTTTAATTCCTCACTTGGCGAATGGTTAATTTACTAAAATAACCACTTCTTGTTGGACTATGGTACTCCAGCGTTTATACCAGGATTCTCAAGTTTTGATTTGAATCCCTAAATCTTAAAAAGGAGGAAAAAATGAAAAAGAGTTCATAGCAGCGAAGTGGCAGAACGGTTGTTCTCCATACAGGCTGGTCATAGCAATCCTTTTATCATTATCATAACAACCCTTTCATTATAGTTTTGCGTAACTAGTCCGTGAACCAAACAATAACGTGGTTGATCGATTAAATTGCTAAACCATCTCAAAACAGCGATGAGGTCGATTGGTTAATTTGTGAGATTGAAATGCTAAGTAAATTGTTCGTTTACCCTTTAATATAAGCATATAATTATCAAGTTAATTTGTAGAGGCAAAATGCACTAAATTATTATCTCTCATTATATCGTGTAAGCCTTGGTGCACAAGGTTATTGGTAGGAAGTTGGTGCACTAGGGAAACAATACAATTTTATATTTTAGGAATAAAAATATATTTGAGGTAACTAATTTGAATGGAATAAGAATAATTGTTTAACTCTTTAAATGGTAATACTACTATCTAAAGTGAAATAAAGAAGTAAAATAGCCCCATCGTTGTTTGATGAACTACACTTTTCTGCGGCTGCCCTACTTCTCTAACAGGAATCAAATTGTATGTATACATATGTTTTACTTTAGTATGTAATCAGTATTTATTTGTTTATTCCATGTATTTTCTTTCTTCGATTCTGTTCTTCACTCAAAACTTTTCCTATAATGTAAAACTAGATTTTCCTAGGAGAAGATTCTTGACTGTTCTGCTTCAGTGGCTTTTGGATTTTGGGTTTGATGAGAATATCTTACACTAAAATTAAGTATAAAATTCCTTGCCACTCTACTTTTGAATTACTCTATGTTTTGGGTTTGATGAGAATATCTTACACTAAAATTAAGTATAAAATTCCTTGCCACTCTACTTTTGAATTACTCTATGTTGATTTATTTTTCTTGTTTGAGACATAAAGGATTCTTCAAGTCTGACACGGGATGTTAATGCATGTAGTTGTTCTAATAATTATGCTGTTTTATTGAGTCATCTATTGTAATTTTGCACCATGTTTTCCCTTTGTATATTTTCCATGGGAAAATTAGAAAGTAGAGCTGATTAACTTGGTATTTGGTTCTAATTCTGTCACGACCCAAAATCCCAACCCGGTCGTGATGGCGCCTCTCATGGGGACAAGGCAAGCCAAACCAATCCCATTTGCGTTCAATCAATTAAATGACGCAATTTGAAAACAAGAACATGTTAATAATAAAACGAGTCGAAGAATATGGATATATATAAAGTACCATCCCGACTACAGCCCTCAGATCGGGGTGTCACAAAGTCATGAGCCACTAGAGAAGACCTACTGATGATATACCTATTACAATGTCTTAAGAACAAATGTTCGAGGGAAGCAAAATCAACAAAAGAAAAGAGTTACGGAGCTGCGGACGCAAGCAGCTACCTCGTAATCTCTGAAGCTTCGGTCCAGTAGTAGTATTCAGTACCTCTGAGTGGGACCGCTAACGCCTGAATCTGCACACAAGGTGCAGGGAGTAAAGTGAGTACTTCCAACTCAGTGAGTAATAAATATAAATGAGAACTGAAAGCAAGAAACAATAAAACTCAAGTAATTCACGACGGATCAGTAAATACGTAACATCACAATAGATAGCATGAAGTAAACGAAACAAC
>MCJB01051404.1:0-28559 GCA_002018475.1 Nicotiana obtusifolia | reverse complement strand
ATATATGGTGTTTCTCCACACCCTTTATCCTCCAAAACTCCACAAATAAGTAGTGAAACACGCAGCTTTACAGCAACACAAAACAGTCCATAAAACAGTCCGCTACAAGTGAATAACTCGAACTCACGTCTTCCGATCACCGTCCCGTGAGTTCTTACACACATAGAACGACTTACCAAGACTTAACAGTAGAAAACATGTATTAAATAGAGCAGTAAACTCACCTTGCTTGTTAGATAACTCAGCCCTTGCTTTGGTTCCTCAAACTCTAGGGTTTACCTTCAACTAGAACTTGAAAGAGGGAAAAATCGATTAGGGTTTGTGTGGTATTATTTTGGGGAGGGGTTGCAGGGGTTCTTTTAGGTTTTGAGGCTGTGAAATGATAGTGAATTATCAGGCTTTAGAAGCTTTTAAAATCCCTCTCTTAACCGACTTGGGGCTTTTAACTTTTAGCCCTTAATTTTGGCAAGTAGGTGATGCACCTACTTGTCACCTACCAGCCTGCGCAGTTCTACGGAAATGAAATTATCTCAATACTCCGAGATCGTATTGACAAACGGTTTGAAGCATTGGAAACTAGACTCATAGACCTTTAATTTGGTAGGTAGATCACCCCGTAATTCCTTGTAAATTGGGAGAAAATTGCAGAAACATTTTACCTATCGTTTAAGTAAAATTGTGAACCTAAGTTGCGACAACTTTTGTCGACTTTTGTTTCATAACTCATTTGACTTCAAGACTTATGAAACGGATATCATATCATTCAAATACCTTAAAACATGACATATTGGTAATGTTAAACACCTCTCGATTTTCCCAAAAACGCGAGTTACAACTTCCTTAACTCGTTTATCCTCTAATACTTGTTAACCGCCCTTATATACCTTTGCATCGTTTAGGACCAATAGGAGTAAACTCTTATTGTCTCAAAGGTAATTCCCTTCTCGAACCAAGGTAGACTATCTTACGGTGTAATCTAACACGTACAAATATGGGTTATAACAATCTGGTCAATTGGCAACCATAGATAATCTGGATTAACGAGTATTGAACTTAATAGGATTGATAAACCAACCACAACCCTGGAATTTTCATCTCCTCTGATTAAAATCTCATCATAGACATTTGCATTCTTGATAAATTAGTCGTTACGTGTTTAATTTTCGCAATAGTAGACTAATAGAAAACAACACTCTTGAATATCTTGGACAGTAAATTAATTTTAGTTTGCTTAGTTAACAATTACTCTAAGTCTTTGTGGGTTCGACATCCAACTTTCGAGTCACTTTATTACTTGACGGCCACGTATAGTTGTGTGTACTTGGGGAACCAACAAGTTTTTGGCGTCGTTACCGGGAACTTAGTTATTGATTGTTTATCTAAGTTAAGCTTTTATTCATTATTTGTTCAAATTTAAAATTTTATTTTGCTTTATTTGTGTTAAAGCAGGCTCTTCTCTTGAATGCGGAGGAGTAGAAGTGCGAACAACCACCGTCTTCTTGATCCTGAAATAGAACAAACACTTCGCAGGTTAAGGAGGGAAGTCGAAGCCAGAACTAAAACAGAAGGAGAGTTGGACATTGTAGTTCAACCTCAACCACTAGAGATGGCAGGTAATGAAGAGCGACCTGTGATCGAGGCCGCAAGGCCTAATCTTGCTAATATGACTCGGGCTATAGTGAAGCCGGATTTCACGAGCCACTTTGAGCTCAAATAGTACATGGTACAGCTGATTCAGTCCACAGAGCAGTATGTGGTTCTATCTCATGAAGATCCGCAACGGCACACTCAAAACTTTCTAGGAATAACAGATACTTATAATTATCCGAATATTTCCAAGGACTATGTCATACTGACACTATTTCCCTTTTCACTGCTGGGGGAAGCCAACGGATGGTTGCAAAAGGATCCCGCAAACTCGATCCACACTTAGGATGATCTAGCACGAAAGTTCTTAATCAAGTTTTTTTTCCACTAAGAAGACAAAGTCGCTGAGGAGCCAGATTCTTGGGTTTCAACAATGGGATGGCGAGACTCTTCGTCAATCTTGGGAAAGATACAAGAAGCTACTCAGAGACTACCCACACCATTTTCAGAATGATGAGGTGTTGGGTCACACTTTTGTTGATGGGCTGGACGAAAGTCAAAGATGAATCTTAACTCAGCATGTGGCGGTAGTTGCATGGCAAGACCGTATAGTGTAATCCAGATCCTGCTAAATAATTTCACTGCTAATGATAATATTTGGCAAGGATATGGGGAACCACGAAGAGCACTTAAACAAAAGGCAGTAAGTGTGATTGAGCTCGATGATTTCTCAGCCATGAGGGCAGACATAGCAAGGTTGGCAAATCAGATGAATGAAATGACTATGCATCAAGAACAATAGATGCGACATGTGCAACAGATGTCTACTTGCTTTGAGTTATGTGGTGAAGGTCACACGAGTGATATATGTCCCGCGAATCCTGAATCCATCTATTACGTGGGGCAATAAAGTAGAGGTTCGTAAATCAACAGGCACAATATGGGAAAACATACAACCCAAATTGGAAGAATCACCCTAACTTCTCATGGGGTGGGAATCAAACAACTCAGAATCAATATAGACCCCAAGGAAATTACAGTCAACCACAGAAGCCACCCCAACAAGTAGAGGAGAATACGAATGACCTGTTGAAGAAGTTATTGCTTTACAATAAGCAATTCAGGACTGATTTTAGAAATTTTGAGAGACAAGCTGGGCAATTGGCGGCAAATCAAAATACTAGACCTGTAGGTGTGCTTCCCAGTGATACAGAGAAAAATCCTTAAGTTAATGCAGTCACACGTAGAAATGGAAGGGAACTAAAATAGGTGCTAAAGAAGAGAAAAGATAAGCTTGTACCTGAGAGGGAGTTGATTCCTAAAGTAATACATGAGTCAAAGAAAGATGATGCAAGTTCAGAGCCAGTGGGTGCAGCAAGGCCACCACCGCCTTTCCCCCAAAGGTTGCGGAAGAAGAATGATGATCGCATGTTTAACCAATTTCTCTCTATGTTGAGCCAAGTTCAATTAAATATTCCATTGTTTGATGTACTTCGTGAAATTCCAATATGCTAAGTACATCAAAGATATAGTGGCTCACAAGAGGAGATTGACTGAATTCAAGACAGTCGCACTTATTGAGGAGTGCACCTCGAGGGTCCAAAACAAGCTTCCTCAAAAGCTTAAGGATCCTGGCAGCTTCACTATCCATGTGAGGATTGGTAATGTTGATGTAGATCGTGCTCTTTGTAATTGGGGGCGAGCATAAATCTGATGCCCTTGTCCTTGTTCAAGCAACTGGGTCTGGGAGCTCCAAGACCAACTACTGTGATGTTGCAATTAGCCAATAGATCCATTCTTACCCTGAAGGAGTGATTGAAGATGTGTTGCTGCAAATTGGGAAATTCATCTTCCTAGCAGACTTTATTATCCTAGATTATGAGGATGATGAACAAGTTCCAATCATATTGGGACGACCTCTCTTGGCTACATGTGATGCAATTATTAAAGTGAGAGAGGGAAAAATGATTATGAGAGTGGACAATGAGGAAGCAGTTTTCAATGTCTACAAGGCGATTCAACTCCCACGCCATTATAAGGAGCTCTCTATGATATCTGTTGTTGAGGTAGATGAGCAGCTTATTGATCAGAGCGTATATCTAGATGATTCTCTAGAGAAAGCACTCATGTTGTTCAATGTCTTAGAGTTTGATGATGAGGTTGAGGAGATGATGCATATACTAGATGCATCCTGCCTATACATGCATGGATTAAACCCCTTTGAGCCCCTTCATAGGCCAAACGACCCTCCCCCTAAAGCCTCAATTGAGGAGGCCCCAAAACTGGAACTTAAGCCCTTTCCATCGCATCTTCATTATGCGTATTTGGGAATTTCTAACACTTTACCTGTGATTGTTTCTTCTCATTTGTCTAACTTGTAGGAAGAAAAGTTGTTGAGGGTGCTGAGGGAGCACAATAATGCCATTGGTTGGACAATGTCTGACATAAAGGGTACTAGCCATGCACTTTGCATGCGCAAAATATTCATGGAGGAAGGACACGAGCCTAGCATGGAACATCAACGCCGCGTAAATCCAATCATGAAAGAGGTGATAAGAAAAGAAGTGATTAAGTGGCTCAACGTAGGTATAGTATTTCCTATCTCCGGTAGTAAGTGGGTAAGCCATGTCCAATGTGTACCTAAAAATGGGGGTATGACTGTTGTAGTGAATAAACAAAATGAATTAATCCCAACTAGTATTGTGACTGGTTGGCGAATATGCATAGATTATAGGAAGTTGAATAATACTACACGAAAAGATCACTTCCCTCTGACCCTCATTGATCTAATCTTTGACAGGTTAGCTAGACAGGAACACTATTATTTCCTTGATGGCTATTCGGGGTATAATCAGATTGTTATTGCCCCGGAACATCAAGAAGAGACCACTTTTACATGCCCCTATGACACTTATACATTTAAGAGAATGCCATTCGGGTTATTTAATGCACCTGTGACTTTTCAAAGGTGTATGATGGCTATTTTTACCTATATAGTGGAACGATTTATGGAGTTCTTTATGGATGATTTTTCTGTGTTTGGCCACCCCTATTGATGAATGCTTGACCAATCTTGCTAAAGTGCTTGCTAGGTGTGAGGAGACTAATCTAGTACAGAATTGGAAAAAGTGCCATTTTATGATACGTGAAGGTATAGTGCTGGGGCACAAGGTATCCAAAGATGGACTAGAAGTGGACAAGGCTAAGGTGGAAGCAATTGAATAGTTGCCGCCACCACTTCCAGTGAAAGGAGTTAGGAGCTTTCTAGGACATACAGGTTTTTATCGCTGATTTATAAAGAATTTCTCAAAACTTTTTCTCCTTTGTGTAGGTTGTTAGAGAAGGATGTGCCATTCAAGTTTGACGATACTTGTTTGAAAGCATTTGAGGAGCTGAAAAAGAAGTTAGTGAGTTCACCAATCATAGTGGCTCCTGAGTGGAACGATCCATTCGAGCTGATGTGTGACGCTAGTGATGGTGCAATTGGGGCCGTATTGGGCCAGAGGCGGAGCAAAATATTTCACTCCATTTACTAAGCAAGAAAGACTCTCACTCATGCTCAAACAAATTATACTATGACAGAAAAGGAGTTGCTTGCTGTAGTGTGGGCGTTCGATAAATTTCGAGCCTATTTGGTTGGCACTAAAGTCATCATCTACACGGACCATGCAGCCATCAGGTATTTGTTCGAAAAGAAAGATTTTAACCAAGGTTAAATCCGTTGGGTTTTACTCTTGCAGGAATTTGACTTGGAGATCCGAGACCGTAAAGGAACAGAGAATCAAGTGGCGGATCACCTGTCCAGGTTAGAAACTCTGAGTCATGTAGCAGAAGAAGATGCCATCAAGGAAACCTTCCCAGATGAGCAATTGTTGGCCGTTACTATTGGGAAGGTGCCATGGTATGCGGATATTGTGAACTATCTAGCTTGTGGAGAAATGCCACTTGACATTGAACCTCATGCTAAAAAGAAGTTCTTGCAAGATGTGAGATCATGTGTGGGATGAGCTGTTTCTTTTCAAATCGTGTGCCTCTTAGTTGATGAGAAGATGTGTGCCCGAGTCTGAGATAAATGATATTTTGCATAACTGTCATGCATCACCCTATGGTGGTCACCATGCGGGTGACAAAACGGCAACCAAGGTGTTGCAGTCTGGTTTCTATTGACCTAAGTTGTTTAAAGATGCCCATGAGTTCGTGAGGAAGTGTGATAGATTCCAGAGAACGAGAACGATTACGAAAAGGCATGAGATGCCATTGCGTAGTATTATGGGGGTTAAAATCTTCGATGTGTGGGGAATTGATTTCATGGGTCTGTTTCCCTCGTCCAATGGGTGCAAGTACATTTTGGTGATCGTTGACTATGTGTCAAAGTGGGTGGAGGCCATTGCTCTTCCTACCAATGATGCCAAGGTTGTGGTTAACTTTGTGAAAAAGCATATCTTTACAAGGTTCGGCACTCCGAGGGTGATGATAAGTGATGGGTGCACCCATTTTTATAAAAAGTTGTTGGACAATCTATTAGCAATACGAGGTCAAACATAAGGTTGCGACCATCTACCATCCTCAGACAAGTGGACAAGTTGAGATGTCCAATAGAGAGATAAAGCAGATTCTAGAGAAGACGGTTGGTGCAAGTAGGAAAGATTGGGCTGGAAAGCTTGATGATGCTCTATGGGCATACCGGACCTCCTACAAAACTCCAATCAGTGACTCTCCTTACAAGCTGGTTTATGGGATGACATGCCATTTACTGGTGGAACTTGAGCACAAGGCCTATTGGGCAATAAAGAAGATGAACTTTGATGCAGAATTAGCGGGTGAAAAATGGTTGTTGCAATTGAACGAGCTTGATGAGTTTCTCTTGCACGCATATGAGTATGCCAAGCTGTATAAAGAAAAGACCACGCGTTGGGACGATAAGCATATTCGCAATCACGAGTTTGAACCGGGCCAATTAGTTCTCTTGTTCAAGAAGTCGAAGGTGTTGCTCGTCAACGATTAGGCAAGATTTTGCGTCGTGCCGTGATGTTAAATCAGGCGCTTGTTGAGAGGCAATCCATCTTTATTGTTTTCTTGTAGTGTTTTTTTTAATTTTGTAGGATTACAAGCATAGGAAATAAAGCTATTGGAAGAGTGCAAAAGCGATCTAGATGGTGAGAACTAAGTGTGGGTTGCTCGCACAAAGGACCATGCCTAGGGGAAGTCTGAGTATCTCGTGAGCCGTGATTGCTTCGACCCTTGGCCTTTCAGGGAATTTCTTGTCCACCCTTGTTATTTTTTTTTTATTTGTGCATTGGGGACACTACACTCTTTAAGTGTGGGGTGGGATTATTCTTCTAGATAATTAGTAGTAGTATGTTTGTAAAGATGTTAACTTCTTATTTTGATTTTAGCTTCTTGTTTTTTGTTTTCGTAGTTGTGTAGTATTTTAGTAGCTTAATTTTTTTAAAATAAAGAAAAATGGGAAAAAAAGTCAAAAAATCGGACCTTTCCCAACGATGGTTCTCCTAGACAATTTTCTTGAGGGATTACAGTCTAAACAAAAATCCAAAACTATGTCTTTTAGTTTCTTTAGGTAGTAATAATCCTTCGTGGTTTTTCTTTGTGCCTTGGTTCTTTTCCATGGGATGTAGTTTGAATCGGCTAGTAGTAATTTTTAGTGTAGGGCTTAGGAAAAAATGGAGGAAGAAACATGAGAGTCCTAGGCGCCCTTGACTTGTTTGATAGTAGCATATTTAGGCTTTGACATGTGTAGTATCTTCCCTATATTTTGAAATTGATCATGATGCCGATATAAATTGGATTGCATGTCTCACGTGTCTCGTATTCTTAACTTATGTTCACTTTGTGCTTAATACTTAATATATTGTTGCTCTGGGAATACTTGCATTAGTTTGAGAGTCGGAATGAGACCGTCCTTAGTGAGTCATGTGCCATATGCGAAGTGAGATTATTGTGTAGTCCATGTCATTATACTTGTGTCTAGAACTTGCCCGATATGTGTGACGAAGTGAAATTTTAGGTGAGACTCGGTTTGAAAAATGATTTTAGGTTGTCTTTGTTCTTTTTGAGCTTAGTGCTGATCACAAATAAAATCTATCCCTGGTTAACCATTTTGAGCCTATAGATTTTTATTTGGTACCCATATTACAAGCCTATATCCCTTTTTGTTCTTAATTAATATTGTTTTGATCTTTTTATCTCTTAAAGCCCTTTAATTGTGAAATGAGAGCTAAAAGAAGTAAGGAGGGAATTTGGGTGGCTTATGGAACTAATGAAAGGAAGAAAGGTGCACTTGTTTGTAAAAGAATACACCACTAGCGAAAATTGTAAAGAAAAAGAATCTGAAAAAAAAAGAAGAAGGAAAAATATAGATGAATAAATTGACATCTTGTTCTTGCTAGTGGGTATGAATTAAAGTAGTGCCTAAAGAAAGAGGGAACGTGGTTAAGGATGATTTTAGTTGTGAAATTGAAGTTGGGATTTAATAATATGCGCTTAAAGTTAATTATGTAATGTGTTAAAGTTCTTGGGAGGGTTAGCCACTATTTCTAAATATATCCTACCCGTCCCTTAGCGCACATTATAACCAAGAAAAAGTCCTAATTGATTTTAGATGAGCGAGCCTACATTAGTAGAGATTTACGTTAAGGGCAAGCCTATGGTGCCAATTGCATGCATGTGACTTCTATTGTGAGAGTGAGCGATTTTCTTTGATATATACGAATCCTTAAAATATATTTGAGAATTTGATTTGAATGTATGGATTCAACTTACTCTTTTGTTCTTGTTGTGAGGGCACATTGTTTCACGAGGGATAGATAACATTATTAGACATCTCTAGGGTGTTGGGTGTTCAAGCCATGAGTATATTGTGACACTGAGTAAGTTTTAGAGGCTAGGATTGTTATAAGCATGTCATCTTTGTTGTGAATATTTTTGAAGAATGGCATAAGAAAAGGGGAGTGTAAGTGATTGCATATGCTACAGTTTAATTGTTGCTATCAACCGTGGTCAGTGGTGTAGTGTGCTTCAAATGTGGTAAATAAAAAGTGCTCAAGAATAGTGTGAATTGTTGGTTGCTCGAGGACGAGCAAGAGCTTAAGCGTGGGGTGGTGATGTTTGGCTAAAATTTCATGTTTTTGCATGTAATTTGCCATGCATTATGCCTTGATCTTGTTAATTTTGTATGAATATTTGTGACTCGAGCTTAATAATGGTATTTTTATGTGTAGGAATCAACTGGAAGTGATTTGGGGAGTTTACATGCAAATTGATGTCAATAAGGGATGAATTTGGAGGAAGTACAAGTTGGTGCCCAAGTTCACCGATGACAGCAGGCTAAAATATTTACTGTCCAGGTTGGCGCTAGGCACCAACCAAAAAGCTATTAACGGAAGACCAAAAAGTTTGCTGTCCAGATTCGCGCCAGGCGCGATGCGTGCGTCAAAAGGCGAATTTTGTCCTAATTCAACTAGGACTTGGGGATTTCAACCCTACACGCCCCGAACATGTATAAAAGGGGTTCTAAACCTATTTTTGAGGGGTTAGACATTATTTGGAGGCAAGAACATCACGTCGAACAACTTTTGGAGGAGAAAATCATCGAGTTCTTCATTCGTTCATCTTTTCTTTGGAATTTGTTTATGAAAAATACCTAGAAAATTTTTACTACGGACACGAGTGGCTAAGCATTCTAGTTTCTAAGGTTGTGGTTGACATGATTATTAATGTTTACTAATTACATCTTCGTTAATTCGGATTATCATCTTGTGGTTGTTTCTTTAATTCTAGTTTTGACTTGTGACTTGTTGTAGCTACCAATTCACCCTACTATCTATGTTATGCTTGGGAAAGCCGTGTTTAGATTAGAGTAGAATTAGAGAGCTTTTTTATGAACCCGTGGCTCGAGGAACGATTTCGTGGTTAGGATTGGAATATACCTAACAATCTTGCTTAGTTGAACACCGTATTATATTCGTTCATGATAGACTCAATACCATAGTAATATAGGATTGATATATTGTGGAGAGGCGAATTGTATTGTGGGAACATGCTATTCATATAAACGATCTGGTCAATTAGCAACCTTAGATAACCTGGATTAGCGAGTGTGATTATTGAACTTAATAGGATTGATAAACCAACCACAACCCTGGAATCTTCATCTCCTCTGATTAAAATCTCATCATACACATTTGAATTCTTGATAAATTAGTTGTTAAGTATTTAATTTTCACAATAGTATATTAAAGAAAAACAACACCCTTGATTATCTTGGACAGTAAATTGATTTTAGTTTGCTTAGTTAACAATTACTCTAAGTCTCTGTGGGTTTGACATCTGATTTTTAAGTCACTTTATTATTTGACGACTACGTATACTTGCGTGTACTTGGGGAACCAACACTTATCCAGGTTGTTCGAGTATAATTTCAATGTCAGCGTAGTGGAGCTGTTGTCAGCAATGAGAAACATCAAGAAAGTGCGGTTCCCGAGGCCAATGAGGTCCGATTTCAGCCAGAGGGATTTATGGTTCAAATATCATGGGACTAATGGCCACCGGGCTGGGACTGCTGACACCTGCGCGAGTAGGTAGCAACGCTGTTGAAGAACAGCCATCACAGAGAATTCCTAAGTGACCGGGCTAAGAGCAATTATGGTTGTAGCCGGGATAACGCAGAGCCCTCGAAGGCAGGGGAAGACCCTGCCCGACTAACCATCAACATGATTTTTGGGGGGGACAATATTAACGGTGTAACCTTTTCAGAAGCAAAAAAGACAAAGGTATCAGTGACTCATAGCAAGAGACTCCGTGAAGTCGTCGAGGACGACATCACCTTCACATAAGAGGACGCAGATGGACTTCTAGTGCCGCGCAACAATGCCCTGGTAATTTCTCTTAATGTTTTAGATTTCAAGATTAAACGTGTTTTGGTTGACCCAGGAAGTTCGGCCAACATCATTCGATGGAGAGTGCTGGAACAAGCCAAGCTAATCGGAAGCATTGTTCCGGTAACAAAGCTCCTCGTCGGGTTCAACTTAGCAAGTGTGACAACCCGAGGGGAGATCTTGCTGCCCACGAACGCCGAAGGGGTCATTAAGACTACCTTATTTGAAGTAGTAGACGGCGACATGGGCTACAATATAGTTCTTGGAAAACCATGGCTACACAAGATGAAAGTCGTACCATCAACATATCACCAACTTCTAAAATTCCCAACTCCAGAGGGAATCAAACAAATAAGAGGAGATCAACCAGCATCAAGGGAGATGAATGCGGTCTTGGTTTCCAGTAGTAAAGGGAAGGAACACACGGCATAGCAATTACAGGAACAGATGCCTTCTCTCGAACCAAACGAAGATGACAAAGGGGAGGAGTCATCGGAATCCCACCAGGTACAATGATATTTCCCAGGTACCAGAAGAAACAGACGCGATCAAGTCCACGGCAGAGGAGCTCGAATAAGTGGCATTGTTCGAGAAGTTTCTAGAGAGGAAGTTTCACTTGGGGAGAGGACTAAGCCCCGAGCTCAGGTCAGGATTTATTGAATTTCTTAAAACTAACATTGATTGTTTTGCATGGTCGCACGCGAATATGACAGGTATCCCGTTAGAGGTGGCTATGCACAAGCTAAGCCTCGACCCAAGCATCCCACCTATAAGGCAAAATAAGCAGCCAATTGTCGAGGTCAGAAATAGGTTTGTTAAAGAAAAGGTAACTCGATTTCTCGACATTGGTTCAATCTGGGAGGTAAAGTATCTCGACTGGCTAGCTAACGTAGTAATAGTTCCAAAAAAGAATAATAAATTCGTATGTGCATAGATTATAAGGATTTGAATAAGGCGTGCCAAAAGACTCGTTCCTACTGCCAAATATTCATCAAATGATTGATGCAACGGCCGGACACGAGTTGATGAGTTTCTTTGATGCCTATTCCGGGTACAACCAAATTAAGATGAACCTGGAGGATCAGGAAAAAACTCCATTCTTAACAAACTTTGGCACATATTGCTACAATGTGATGCCCTTCGGGCTTAAAAACATCGAAGCCACTTATCAGAGGCTCGTGAACAAATGTTGGAAAAGTAAAAAGAGAAAACAATGGAAGTGTACATAGATGATATGCTGGTTAAGTCTTTGAAAGTAAGTGACCATTTGAAACACCTCCAGGAAACCTTCGATATCCTAAGAAAGCACAACATGAAGCTTAACCCCGAAAAGTGTGAGTTCGGAGTCAACTCCGATAATGTTTTGGGTTTCCTGGTGTCATAAAAGGGGGATCGAAGTCAATCTCAACAAGATCAATGCCATCAAGGACATTCCAGACCAGCTGAAAAATGTGAAAGAAGTCCAAAGACTTACCGGAAGACTGGGCGCTCTAAGCAGGTTCATTTCTTGATCTTCGGAAAAGTGTCATCTCTTCTTCTCACTTCTAAAGAAGAAGAAGAACTTTGAACGGAATCCATAATGCTAACAGGAACTAAAAGACATGAAACGGTATCTATCATCCCTCCGTTACTATCAAAGCCGGAGGAAGGCGATCAATTGCTGATATACTTAGCGATTTCGGAGGTAGCGGTAAGTGTCGTTCTAGTCCGGGAGGATGAAAGTATGCCACATCCTATCTATTATGTTAGCAAAATTTTATCGGGAGCAAAAACTCGTTATCCGCACCTCGAAAAACTAGCCATAGCTCTCATAGTCGCCACTCGAAAGCTTAGGCCTTATTTTTAGTGCCATCCGATAACCATGGTGACAACTTTTCCCCTGCAGAATGTCCTTCACAAGCTTGAGTTCTCAGGTTTACTGGCCATATGGGCAGTTGAAATTAGTGAATTTGATATTGAATATAAGCCCAGGACTGCGATCAAATCACAAGTTTTGGCCAACTTCGTGGCCGATTTAGTCCCGGGCTACTGTTTGGCCATAAAAGAAGCGGTGATGGTGTCAGAAATGACATCAGGAGTTTGGACCTTGTTCACGGACGGGGCTTCCAACATGAAAGGGTTCGGGCTCGGGGTGATCTTAATCACGCCCTCGAGAGAAGTGCTGAGACAGGCCATAAAATTGTTCCCTTGACTAACAATGAAGCCGAGTATGAGGATTTGATTGCAGGACTTGAACTGGCCCGGGGACTAGACTTCTAGGTCTGTGAAATCAAATGTTATTCCTAACTAGTGGTAAATCAAGCATATGGAATCTTCGACAACAAAGTGGAGCGCATGTAGCAACATGCTTAAGGTTCAATCTTTGCTCGTGCGGTTCAAGGAATGGTTGATCACCCATATCCGGAGAGAAGAAAATGCGGAAGCGAATGCATTGGCCAATTTGGGATCGTATACGAAAATGAAGGGTTCGGATTCCGATACCGTCATTCGAATCATGCATTCGATACTGGATGTGGACGGTTATTATGAAGTAAATACAACCAACCTATTCTGAGACTGAAGGAATGAGATCATTGAATACCTTGAGCATGACAAGCTGCCCGAAGACCCGAAAGCATCCCGAGCACTCTGCACCAAAGCAGCTCGTTACAGCTTTTGGGGAGGACAGTTATACAGCAGGTCGTTCCAAGGCCCATTGCCAGATGCTTAGGAGCCTCCGAGGCTAATTACATCATGAGAGAGTTTCATGAAGGAAGTTGCAGGAATCATTCAGGTGCAGATTCGTTGGTGTTGAAAGTAGTTAGGGCGGGATACTACTGGCCCTAGATGGAACAAGACACTAAGCATTCGTTCAGAAATGCGACAAGTGTCAACGCCATGCACCATTAATGCACCAACCGGTAGAATTGTTGCATTCGGTACTATCCCCATGACCATTCATGAAATGGGGGATGGATATAGTCGGGCAGCTGCCACCGGCCCCCAAAAGGTAAGATTTCTTTTAATTTTAACTGATTACTTCACTAAGTGGGTTGAAGCAGGTCCTTACCAGAAAATCGGCGACCGTAAAGTGGTCGACTTCCTATGGAAAAACATAATTTGCCGGTTTGGAATACCAAAGGAGATTGCTTGCGGCAACGGGCCATAGTTCATAGGCTCAAAGGTCATAAAATTCCTTGAAGACTTGAAGATTAAAAGAATCACATCTTTGCCATACCATCCGAGCACAAATGGCCAAGCAGAATCAACCAATAAGGTGATTATTCAAAACCTCAGAAAGAGGTTGGAAGCAGCCAAAGGCAAGTGGCCCGAAGAATTACCGGGAGTGTTATGGGCATACCAGACGACAGCCAAATCAAGCACGGGAGAGACACCTTTCTCTCTCGTATACGGTGAAAAAGCTCTTCTTTCGATGGAAGTAGGAGAACCGACCTTGCGGTACTTTCGGACGGATAAAGAAACAAACAATGAAGCATTGCTGTCAAATTGGAGCTGCTTGACGAACGTAGGTACTTGGCGCACAGAAGGATGGTGACCCAGAAACAAAGAATGGAAAGGTACTATAACCGAAGGGCCAATCTTCGTTATTTCAAAGTGAGAGATTTGGTTTAGAGGAAAGTGATCAAAACACCCGGGAGCTCAACGCAGGAAAGTTGGGCCCAACATGGGAAATCCCCTACGGAGTTTCAGTTGTCACTGGAAGGGATCATATGAACTAGAAAACCAAGATAGAGACAAATTTCCGAGCAACTGGAACGTGACTCACTTCAAAAGGTATTACTACTGATGGGCACCGTTTGTGCTGAAAGTATATGCTGCACTCTTTTTCCCTTTGCCCAGTTTTTATCCCAAAAAAGGTTTTTCAGGCAAGGTTTTTAACAGGGCATCAACGGAAAGCATACTACAAAGGAAATGTCATCAGCAGAGATAAGACCTTTAAACGTCAAGGCATCGAAACAAACCACTGTGGGATGGTTAGATAGTCTTTGGCTCGATGACAAATTCCTAACAGAAAGCAAAACTTTCCATCGGATCAAAGACTATTCAACCGTTCACGAGTTCTCTTTCCTTAAAGCCACTAGGGGGTGGTTAGATAATCATTTGCTCGATAACAAAGTTCTTAACAGGAAATAAAGCTTGCTATCGAACCAAAGATTATCCAACCATTCACTAGTATTTTCCTCAAAGGAGCAAGACATCCAATGTTCCAATTTGCATTCTTAGCATTCCAGCACTGGGGAGAATAGTACGAGAATAAGACAACCCGATTTCCATGGAAATCGGTACTACGAGACCCGAGAAAAAATGTCTCATCGGGACCGAGGACTACACAGCCAGCCCCGTAGAAACAAGTTGTACAAATTAGAGCAATTTCTTTTCTTTCAGCAGAACGAATACTTTAGTATTTTTGTAGATAGAAGGAAAACAATAAGGTGCTTTAATTTTCATCTTGTTTCTTTTCCAAACGATGAATTGATTTTATCATTTGAAAGTTAACCAAGTACTTCAAATGCTAGTGCCGAAATAAACAGGAGACATCCTCTTCAAGAGCACCCTAAACATAAGAGGGCCCTCTCGGACTTAAGCTCTTCTTTATCGATGATCAATTTTTGAAGGCCCTCGGAAGCAAGGAAGTTGGCCTATGAAGCAAAAGCCTAAGTTAGAAATCCTTTCATAGCAAGTCAAGAAGAAACAAACAATAAAGAGAGCAAATACAATACCGTTGCTGCATTGTGCATGGCGTTATTTATCATACACTCCCCCGAAAGAGAGTGTATCTTCTTCTTATCTTTCTCTGAAGCCAGCGGCTTCAGATAATTGGCGAGTTCAATTGATCAGGACAGAAGATGGCACTCCCTGGATACCGAGAGGGAGACGCTCCTCCTTCTATGAGGATCTGCAGAAGGGGCGACTAGTTGTGCCCCAAATTCCCGTAGTCCGGGGACTGGGGAGGAGGGACACCTTCCTCTTGTGTGTCTGTGGCCGGTGGGTGAGATGTAGCAGTTGCTGGTGATGAAGGTATGGCCAGCATGGAAGACATTAAGCTAATGGTGTTGCAGGTTGAGAAGCAGCTGGAGCAGAGGTAGTGCTGTTTGTGGGTTGCTCGCCAACCGCAGGCGGAAGAGGCCGGGTACTCAGCCTCATAGTACTGGGAGCAGCGACTGGGACCGGAAAAGGTGAATTAACATTCTCCACTAAGTCAAATTCTTCCTAGAGCGCTAGGGCATCGTCCTCGGTGGGTGTTCTAAGCTCTTCAATTGAGCATTCCGTTGAGTTGATAAAGATCGTTGTCTCCTTGAAGGGAAGCCTCTTCATCACTGGCTTCCCCATCATCATGAATAACCACAATGGTTGTGGCTAGCTCGGGCACGACTTTCTTCACTTTCTTATTTTTACCCTCGACCGAGGAAGAACGTCATTTTTTTGGTTGTTTGTACTCTGGACGGGGACTCCGAAAAAAAGCACATGCACCGGGAGCAGACTGGAGATGATGTCCCTGGTGGCAATAACGACAAACCCATCCACCTACGGTCGTTGTCGTCATCCATGCTTGTGAGAAAAGCATGGTGGCCACGCTTGCTGAGATTTATTACCCCCCTCGAAAAATCTTGAGGAAGTATAGGTTCATCATATGAGCGTAGGTGAGGTCCTCCTTCATTTCCTGGCACAATCGCCGCAGACAGGCCACTGTTCGCTACACTGAAGGGCCTACCTAGGCCAAACAAACCTGATACTGCTGGCACAACTCCAAAATCACGAGGTCAAGTCCCCCGCTCAAAGAAAACGCACCCAAAGTGAAGGGGTACGTATAAACATACATGAAGCCCTTCTTAGTGAAGGTTACTCGTTCCACTAGATCTGGAGCAATGATGTTTAGGTCGTGGCAATCAGAACCCTCCTTCGCAGCAGAAATACTGGAAGGGCGAATAGAAGAAGGGAATTTGACAACAGCCCAAGTACGAGGATTTAAAGTAGGGAACTTCTCTTCGAAGTCTTTGGCTATGTTGAGATGTTACGATGATGGTGCTACCAAAAGAGGGTCAGCATCAACATCGACCTCTTTGTCTTCGCTCCTCTTCAGGCCCCCACTGAAGAGAAGACCGGAGTTCTTGGAAGAATTAGTGAAAGAATCTATAATCAGCAAAAGGTGATAAGAGTTTGTTGAAGAAGGATACAGAAATACAAAAGCATAAAATAGTTGAATGCAAAGAAGTTGAGAGAGTTTTTGAAACTGTTAAGTGTAAAAGAAGAAGAATAAGGCGTATAAGTAAAGGAATAGGCGGCTAAAATTATGGTCATGATTACCTCGAGAACCGGCAAAAACATTACTAAATCGTGGAGTAACATGTGTTCGGAGTATTAAATGCGAGGAGACGTGCGTCTTATCAAGCGTCAGAAACTTTTCAGGAAGGTTCAGAAAATTTCCCGCCAAGAAAGGAATTATTACCAACTTCTCGATTACACAAAGATGTGCCATTGAAAAGCAGGAATACTATCTGTATAGTGTAAAATTAGTTCATAATAAATGCTTGAATGACATAATGATACATGGAACCAGGGGCAAACGAAAGATGAAGCAAGTGGAAACCAAGATCGAGGACAACAACTTCGATTGGCATCAGATAGACCCCGAAGGGAACATTATCAATGAGAGCAATAAAATATTTGTCACCAGAAGACACTCAATGAAGATTATTCCTTAGTATTAAATACGCATCCGTTACAGAGAATTTTGGCATTCATGATCCGGAGTTACATATTCATCAATGGCCCTCATTATTGTCATTCAAGAGGGGCTTAATCCTAGGACCTTGTTCCCTAGGTATAGCTATAAATAGTTAATTCAAAAACTGTTGTATCACACCAAAATTCTAACAAACTGATGTTACACACTACTTCAAGCTAAATAGTACTTTATTTTCTGTCTAACGATACCCTTATTGCTGCCTTCGGAAGCCTCGCTCTCGAAACCAAGCTATCTGCTATTTATTCTCGATGTTAACGCTAAGTATTGCATTTTGTTTAATTTATTTATCATTTTGGGATCAAATAGATTCGCTTGTCTATAAAGCACGTTATAAATTCAACTGTGCTGTTTTATGGATACAGACATACTTCTATATTTTCTTGGTGAAAAGTTTTTAAAATTACGTGAATATTATGACCTATTACTTAAGATCACAAATATTAAAAATGACACACAGATACATTAAGACCATACTTTTAAAACTACTCATTTCTTTCTTAAATTTCATGTGTAGTCCAACGAAGCCAAAAAAAATTAAAATAAGAATATTGTAATTATTCCCTACAAACAATAGTTTAAGATGAAATACTAATTATGAGGTCGTTTGGTTACCGGAATAAGGATATAAAAATTGAGATTATAGTCATCCCATGTTTGATTATGGAGTTAATACCGAAAATTTTACACCAAAATGATAGTATTAGTCATTATGTATAGATTGTGCTCTTTTGTCATCTTTTCATGAGCCGAGGTCTATAGGGAATAACCTCTCTAACATCGCAAGATAGGTATAAGGTCTGCATATACACTACCCTCTCCAGATCCCTCTTGTAGGATTACTGGGTTATTTGTTATTGTTATTATAACTATTATGTATATGAGGTGGAATAGATAATCCCATGGGATGTCTCGAATTATAATTCCATAAAATATTTCAGAAGTATACCAAACGAGTAATTATTCATATCCAATAAGATTGTCTGATTATTCTTCAACTGGATTTCTTTTTCCGCTGAAAATTATATTATCTTTACTGTTTCTGATGAGAATTATGCTACACTGAATTTTTTTTTACCATTTTCATTTTTTAAGATGAATTTCTTTGGGTTGATCCATCGGAGAATACGGGTCGAGAGTTAAGTATTTTCTTTGTACGATCTCTTAATTAAGTAGGATTAGTATCTAAGTAGTACTTTTTTTTTGTTTTTTGTTTTTTTTTTTTTTGGGGGGGGGGGTCACCTTCGTTCTAATACTATTTTTTTTTTCTGTTTTGGTATAATATACTATAATGGCAGTGACGAATATTAATGTAAACAACATTATTACTTATATATCAAAAAACTAGTTCAATAAGTTTCTTACAATTAAACTATAAGTTTGATGATCTTCTGTATAATTAACCCATGCAACTGGAGTCAAAGATAGTCAAGTAGAATATGTTTCTTTACAGAAGCTCATGTTTAGCAAAAAAGGCTTCTCTGATGCATTAGACTTCAAATTTTCATATATCTTATGAAAATATTGATTCTAATTTTTGTTGTGCTTGGGTGACTTGAGTCGCCCTCAGATTTTATTCCACTATTTCACTTTCCGCGTCTATTAGTTTAAAATACTGGTGCTTGAAATTGACCCTTCACCTTATTTCACTAACTAAATAATATAGAGATTTAAGAATTATTAAATATTTATTAGACATGCATGAGGCTGCTGGATTTAATGGTAACAAAATGTTATTACTGCAAAAATAAATTTTTTGTTTTAGGTGCTTCATCAAAATGTACTTGATAAATGCCTTTACAAAAATATTTTCTCCGGAAAATTACTGCATGTCTTTCATCCATTCAGCTGAGATATAATGGGTATGCAATTGTGATTTCACAGATTGTTGAGTGAAATCTGCTCTAAAGGGGAAAGAGAAAACAATACGACTAAACGAGGTAATTTCGCAACTTCTGATCCATAATGTCATATGTTTAGGTCCAATGCAAAATACTTCTAGCTTGTACTTTGTGTGGTAATGTGTAGATATCTGTGCTTATAGGAATAAATTTAGTTTTAACATCATAAAACTACAATTTAAACCAAAAAACTATATGAACTGCGTCAAAGTCAGATGTCTGCCAACAAACGAAACATGTTTGTAGACCAAATTGAACAGATGAGGCGACATCTATATCTTCGTGCGAACGATAGTGAAAATTACCTTAGGCGACGTATCGCTTAGAGACAAATGCCACCTAAAAAAAGGCCACGCTTCCAGAGCGACGCCATATCGAATATGCTGCAAGAAGGCGTCGTCTTTCTGAAAGTTCTACTGCTAACCCTTCCGATCAGATCTACTCTTCTTTCGAACCTCAAAGCATGATTTCAGGCCAAGCTGCTACCTTCATCAGAGACAACCCTTGTTCTTCACACAATGGTTGGTTGAATTGAACTCTAATATGACATTGCTTATGCCATCCATTTAGGTTTAACTCTCATTAAACTAAAGTTGTTGTAGGACCCAGGTCAACACATGTGGGTTGCTGGAATATCAACCAGCTGTCCTGCTATTTTAAAAAAGGTTCCAAATTGTAAATTATGTGGAGCGAGAAAATTTCTATATGAAACTCCTAGCTTTTGCTGTAGTAATAGTTCAGTAAAATTAGTTTCCCACCAGCTACCTTCTGAATTAAAAAGTCTTTACTTTGGCATTAATGATGAATCCAATCATTTCCGTGCTTATATTAGAACATACAACTAACATGTTCGCATTTACTTCACTTGGAGTTAAGTACGATAAGGAATTAGCAAAAAGAACTCAAGGTATCTATACATTTAAAGTTCAAGGACAAATGTACCATATGCATAAATAACCTCACCCTTAGAGATAGCAAAGCCAAAAATTTATAGCTTTATTTTTATGACAATGAAGATGATATAGTTAATAGAATGGCCTTTTCAGACAAACTTGACAAGTCAGTTATTGCAAAATTGATGGACATTCTAAAAATTAATCCATACTCTATTTTTTTGAAATACTTGACAAATATTCCTGATTTATCTAACTTTTACATCGCACTTAAATGTGATTCTACCTTGGACCAACGAACATATAATATACCTAGCGTCTCAGAGGTTGTAGCTATATGGGTTGACAACGAATTAAATTTTTTTATATCTACACCTCATATTCGTATCTACACCCATAGCAACAGTAGCCAACTGGTTCACTATTACTATGGTTGTTACAATCCATTACAATATCCTTTGTTATTTTCTTACGGTGAAAACATATGGCATTGCAGCATCCAAAAAGTTTAGCAAATACCTAGCTCTCCTAGGCGTCGTACTTCCTGCAAACATGAGCAAATTCCAAGTATAAATAACATGTGTTCAATCGATGGGGTTCTTAACATCGAAAAAGAAATCCTGCAAAAGGAAAGAAAGAAAAGAAATATTGTATCATGTCGTGAATATTATTGCTATAAACTTCAAATTAGAGATGAAGAAGAAAATAAAACTTTACATTCTGAAAGATTATTCCAACAATATTCTGTAGATGAATATATAAAACTTGAAACACAGAGATTGAACTTCTTACTATTCAATCAAGATTTAATCCGAATTGAGATATTAGCAGGACTTATTGATCTTCTAAGACTAGGAGAGTCACGACCTAAATGAATAATTATTTAGATAGTTCACCGTTGGCTTGCCTAACAGCGACGTTGAGCGCCATCACGGCCTATAGTGGATTTTGCGTCGTGACAGTTTGGTATCAGAGCACTAGGTTCACTTAGGTCTCATGAGTCATGAGCAAGTCTAGTAGAGTCTTGCGGATCGGTACAGAGATGTTTGTACTTATCTTCGAGAGGATACATGGGTTTTAGGAGAAGTTACCTTCCTTGATTCCTCATCGTGCGATTTGACTTCGTTGAAGCTTATGCTTTCGGTTCCTTCCTAATCATTCATAAGCGGCGTCGAACATTTGTTGTCGTTGAGCACCAACAAGTTGTGAAGATGCTACAGCTGTGGTGCGAGATGCTTTTCCCTGCGAATGCGGGCGAACTACCTTGTGGAGGAGTATTCTGTCATTTCAGCCCAGTGTTTGTATTGCCTGCGGTCGAGATTTGATATTCCTGAATTTGGTGGAATTCTTGTTAATATTATGGTGTCACCGTCTTTGATTGAATGCATTGAGGCTCATCGACTTGTTGGTCTTCATTTGTTTGCCTCTAGGCATGGTGGTGAGAGATGGTTCTTGAGAAGAAGTTATTAGAGGTAGTTGTGTGTTGCGACTTCAGGATTGAATCAGCATTTCCAGAATGGATGGTTCGAGGGAGATGATCCCTGAGGTGGTTTTTGTGCTTAGGAAATTTTGAATGTGACGAGAAAGGCTTGATTGGAATGTAGGAAAATATGAGCATTCGATCATTGTTTTGGATGCAATACGAGTTCGAGTTTCAAACATATTATTGGACCTTCAGCTGATGTTAATAAATGAAAGGGTTCTTACGGTAGGCAGATCAGTGTGGACCTAGGTAGATAAATTGATTTCATGATAGATGCAACTATAGCAATAACATTGGTGGAAGTCGATATGAGGTTACACATATGGGCTATCTCCCGTGAGTAGGTTAGCGGTTGCGTGGTATTGAGGAGGTTCCTACGAAGAGTTCTACTTGTGTCCAACATGGGATGCATGTATTACGATGTGAACTTGGGTCACTTGAAGAAGATGATACGACTGTTAGGAGGTCGAGTGTGCGAATGTGGATGATAATTCGGGATGTGTTATGATTAGTGCAACAAGAACTTATGAGGAATTTGGCTAAGCAGCAGAGTGAGATCATAGTAAACGAGGAAAAGGAATCGTTATGGTTTCTAGATTTATATAATTGTGGCTTAAAGCTAAGTGGGGGAGCCTACTGTCTATGATTGGGTCACATGGTTGTGTGCCTTGCAGTTTCAATTATCGGTGCATTGGTAGATTGGTTATGACTAAAGAAAGAAAACATCAAAGGAAATTCAGGCAAGGACTTGATGAATACGTGCCACATTCGGCTTATTGATTCATATGCGGATTTTGGGATGACGCAGACTGTATGCTTCTTATGGATGTGACGTATAGGGAAAGGATTCTTTAGGTTGCTTCTTGGGAGCGTGCATTTTCTAGCAGAGCAGTAGTTGTCTGGCTATATACATAATCAGGATTGAATTAGAGTGGGCGACTCTCAATAATGGTACTAAAGGATTCGAGATTTAGGGTATGATGCTTAAAGATTCAAGTTCGTTATGTGGCTGGGGATTGAGTTTAGCAGTAGAATGTGAAGGGTACTTGAAGCATTTCTATGTTATTAACGGCTCTGCAGTGCAGTGTTAGGAAAATGGGAGAAACAACTATGGATTTGCAGAAGATCTAATCAGCGCAGGTGTATCAGTTGGACTTACTATCGATTGCATAAGGAGGGTATGAAATGGCTTAGGGGCATTGAGACGGCGTGGTCTCGTGATTTGTGTCACTCAGGATGAGTATATGGAGGTCTATGTGTGTTTGTATAGAGCTATTATTTCTTAGGTAAGTCAAGAGCGAATTGGAAGAGGTTGAGTCAGTTAGTCATGGTTTGAATCAGCATGGTTAAGGGAAGGGTCGGTCCCTTCGGTGTGGTAAGACTATACAGGTGATTTGTGGCTGGACGTGCGGGCTTGTTAGCCTCCGTGATTTGATTGATTTTGAGATTTTTTATTATGATGGTTTGCTATGTGAAAATGGATGCCAAAAGAGTTATGGCAGTTTAGATTCCGACTTGAGGTTTGCATTTTCTGTGGTTATGGGAAGTTGGTTATGGGTGGCGATTCTTCTTCTGAAATGAGTTAATAAACGGTTTCGAGCCAATAAAGTGTTAGTCCTGCAAATGATTCAAGGGTTATGATTGAATATTTCTACCCTCGTGTAGCGGCATGTTAGGTGCATTGAGTGGCATGGAAATTGGAAGTTGAGAATCGAGGTTGCGATTTGATTTTCATAAGGATATCACGAGCTCGAAGGAGCGGGGGAGGATTTCAGATGTTCGGAGTATGCTAGCACTATTTTCGGGCAGCCTGAGGATGGTCTATTTCTGGAAGAGGTGTTGGGTATTGAAATGCGGATTCTTGGATAGAACTACAGAAGTGGCATGGTCGATGGCCATTGATGTTCAGATTTTACTACCTAGTGCGGAAGGTTGTGGGAGTATGTTCCACGGGAAGGTCGTATAAGTGCGACGTGTTAGTTTTTTGATTGTTAGAGATTGAGATCAGCTATGTAGATTCCAGTGCTGTCACTTATGGGAGTGTTTGTGCCTGAGAGGCGCTGTACTCATTTGGGTATGGAGTGTGGGATTTTGTTCTAGACTGGACGACTGCTCGTACATGTCATGGTTAGGGTCATTGTGGATATTTGGAAGGTTACAGGCTCAGTATGGGATGATCAGAATCGGCTTGAGGTTGGTTAGTATATCTAATGTGAATATATGCTCTACATCGGGTCGGATGTGTTCATTCAGCATAGCATTGCTTATGGAAGAGTCTTCGGGCATTGGATGTTATTTCTGTCGTCAGCTAGTCTATGTAATACTATATTATGCCACGTAGATTGTGAAACGGCTTGATTATTCATACGTGTGTTGTGATCCCGTGTAGCATGTGGAGTTATATGAGCAAGATGGCTCCGGAGGTGCAGGTCGTTATGGTACCTTAGTCGTGCTTGGCATTTTGTTGCGCATGGCGCTATCTGTCTCCCCAGGGTTGTATTTACGCACTTGGCGTGCTTGTGGTCGATGTGCGGATATTTCGTAGGTATGAGCATTATGGCTTGATGGGTATCTCCTTATTTCTTTTTATGTGTGGATCGGGCGGCACGCCGCCACGGGTATGTTGTTTGGATCGGGTTGCACACCGCAACGGTTTCATGTTTGTATCGAGTTGCACGCCGCAACGGTTTCATGTTTGGATCGAGTTGCACGCCGCAACAGTGAGATGTTGAGTACGATTCCTTATATTTATTTGTGTTCCTTGTTTCTCATTCTCTAAGGTAGGTTCATAGCATCTATTTGGCCATTTTTTCATTATGTGGGCTGGATAGTCCTTTGCCGGAGTTCTTTCTTCCTTATGGGTCATATTCAAGTTGTGGCTTGTTGGCGCATTGATGGCACCGTATCAGATTTAAACGGTGTTTGAGGTGGCTTATTGCACGAGCAACTGATACTGGGTGAAACGAGGTTATTGGACCTGAGATCAGTGCGATCAGATTTATGTAAGGTATATTAAAGAGAAAATATCACTATTCAGTTCGGAATAAGGCAGTGGTTCTTTCACGCAAAGAGACTCCTTGAGTGGTTGATCTGGCAGGTGATTATGCGTTTCTCCACATCTCTTTCGTTGTTACAGTATTGTGAGAGTTGGGACAGGGCTTATGTGTGTTATGAGGTGTACTACGGGCATCAGGTTAGTGAATTGGTAGCTTCTACGGTTGGGGGATGTTAAGATGGGCAAACGAATTATGTGGTGCATTATGTGGTTTCAGCATGGGTGCATGATCATATTTGGTACAACGGGTTGAGATTGATATGGTGTTCGTATGTTAGAATCAGGTCTCATAGAGAATTCCAGATGTTAGAATTTGGTTCTAAGGCTTGTGGGCTAAGGTAAAAGGAATGATCTTCAGTCTGACTCGAGCTAATGTGCTCATGTGGGGTTGTGGTGGAACGGGTAATTGTACGAGGTGTTAAACAAGAATTCTGGGCAACTTTGGAGCAGTTCTTGGCACATTCAAGGACGAACGTATGTATAAGTAGGGGAGAATTTAACGACCCGGCCGGTCATTTTGAGCTCTAGCGCGTCGTTTGAAGGTTTGAGACAGTGAGTAGCTTCACCTCATTTTTTATGACTTGTACGTATAGTCGGGATTGAATTTCGGCAAGTTCGAAGTTGATTCATATGGAAAATTCTCAATTCGGAAGCTTTAAGTTGGAAGAGTTTACCAAGGTTTGACTTTTGAGTAAAACGATCTCGGAATCGGGATTTGAATGTTCGAATAGGTTCGTATGATGATTTCGGACTTCGGCGTGTTTCGAGTTGAGTATCGGGTGGTCCGGAAGTATTTCAGCGCGTATTATGGAAAGCTATCATTTTGAAAGTTTAAGAATTTCATAAGTTTGGTTTGAAGTGGATTTTGATGTTATCGATGCCCGTTTGGGATTCCAACCCTTGGAATAGGTTTGTATTGTGATTTGTGACTTGTGCTTGAAGTTTGGCGTCATTCTGGAATGTTTAAGTGTGACTCGGACACATTCGATGAAGTTTGAATGTTGGAAAGTTGAAAGAAGGATTTTGATCACCGATTCACAGTTTTGAAGTTGTTTGATGTGATTTGAGGCTTGGACTAAGTTCGTACTATGTATTAGGATTTGTTGGTATGATTAGATGGGGTCCCGGGGACCTCGGGTTTTATTCGGATTGAAATCAAAGTGAGAAATTGGACTTATGCAATTTCTAGTGGCAGGAGATTTGGTGTAACCGCATCTGCGAGGATTTTGCCGTAGGTGCGGAACCGTAGAAGCGGCCAAGGGGGTCGCAGAAGAGGTTTTAGGTGAGTTGGGCAGCGGCCGCAGGTGCGAGATTTTTTCTGGATTTGTGGGCTCGCAGATACACATTTTGTTCTGCAGAAGCGAAAATGAACTGGACGGGCGGGGGTCGTAGAAGCAGAAGGGCTGCGCAGGTGCGAGTGCGCAGGCGCGAGTATTTGACCGCAAAAGCGGTCTCGCAGGAGCGAATTATGAGCCGCAGGTGCACTTAGTCGAAGTTTTATGAACCTCCGCAACTGCGATGGGTTGTCCACAGGTGCGGCATTTTGGTTCGCAGATGTGAGGAATGTTGGGCAGACCCTATTTATTCAAGGGTTGATTATTTCATACATATTTTTGAGCTATGGAGCTCGGATTTGGGGGACTTTGGAGTGCCATTTTCATCATCTAACATGAGGTAAGTGACTCCCACTTATTACAAGTTAAATCCATAATTTTTATTTGGAATTAAACATGAAAATTTATGGAAATTGTGGAATTTTAAGAGAAAACCTAGAATTTAGTATTTTTGAAGTGTGACCACGAAATCTCATATGGAATTGGGGGTAAATTATATATAAGAGTTAGTGATGTTGTGGGTAATGTTTATCTTCAAGAATTTTCGGAATCCGGGCACGTGGGCCCGAGGGTTGACTTTGTTAACATTCGAGCGAAGTTAGGAATTGTTATAAATTGATTAATTATGAGTATTGGAGTATATTTTTATTAGTTCACGTTGTTTGACTAGTTTCGGATCGATGGGCATCGATTTGAAGTGTTAGAGAGGCGTTGGAGCCGATTATGGAACTTCAGAGCGAGGTAAGTCTCTTGTCTAACCTTGTGAGGCAAAAATTACCCCGTAGGTGCTATATTTATTACATGCTACATGTTGTGGGAGCTACGCACGTATGAGGTGACGAGTGTCTGTGCGTATGCTAGAATTCCTGATTATGTCTGGGTAGACTTAGATTCACGCCAGGCTTTAATTGTACTATTTGAGTTATTCTTGCCTGTTTAATTACTTTAATTCGCACTATGACCTGAGACTAAACTCGCATAAAGTAATGGATTCGCTATTTTAGATATTTGACGAGCTACTTGAGTAGTCGTAGAAATTGTACTTTTCTTACGGATTTCTCCCCCACTTTGCGTATTCATCGGAAAGTTTCTCTTGAATTCTTTTAACTCACACGTATATTAGTGACTGGGGTCAAAGACCCGTAAAAGCTTCATATTCTAATGGGATCAGACTGAACGTCTCAGCAACACTCTTATGGGATCGGGCCGTTCGCCTCGGCAGTATCATGTATCACACTCTTATGGGATCGGGTTGTTCGCCTCGGTTGATTATTCTAACATACTCTTATGGGATCAGGCCGTTCGCCTCGGCAATTTCATGAAATACTCTTGTGGGATCGGGCCGCTCACCTCGGCAACATCGTGCGTAATATTTGACAAGAAGTCAGTGCATCCGTGAGTTTTCCTGACTTGAGATGGGATGATCTATCTGGTGGGAACCATATTATATACTCCATTTGAGGGAATAACCGATATTAGAGGACTTTGTGTTTACTGTTCAGATGAGGATCGTATCATGTTGTGATAACCCGTAAATTCACCTATGTGATTATGCCGTAATGTGGTAAGTGTGTATGGGCCTGAGAATGAGAAGAATGGTTGAAATATGTTGAAAAAAAAAAAAAAAGAAAGAGCGGGAAAACGAAAGGTGTTAAAAAAAAAAAAAGAAGAAGAAGAGAAAGAGGGATTATGCGAATCGCTTTTTACATATGCGATTCGCATATTTGACAAGAGGGGTCACGAAAGGAAGCAGAGAGCTGGGCTGGCATTTTGTCGAAAAAGCGACGAAAAAAGCGAACCGCGAAATGAAAAGCGGTTCGCGAAATCCCCCTGCCCATCGCGAACACGAACAGAAAACTAAGGCGAAGAAAAGCGACGGGAAAGCGATTCGCGAAATGAAAAAGCGAATCGCGAAATACGCCTTCCGTGTCGCGAACAGAAACAGAAACTTCGGGCGAGGAATGCGACGAGAATGCGGTTCGCGAAATTGTAAAGCGAACCGCGAAAATGGCCTTCCCCATCGCGAATTTGACATTTGTGCTGAAATTAAGTTCAGATTCTTTGACCTATAAAAAGGGGCTTTAACTCGTTCCTTTTTCATTTTTATAAGACCCAAAACATCAGAACACTCTCAAGAACATTTCTCAAAGAACCCATAAGCCCTAAATCGACTCCTCTTCATCCAAACACATAAAATTGAAGGAACAAGAAGGAAGCCTAACTAGAGTTCTTCTCTTGCAAACCCAAAATCAAAAGGGAACTTAAAGATTGAAGAATCAAGAGGAGGAATGAAGGCTAATCAACATGCAAGGTAAGTTCCTTCACCCATTCTCTTAGAAATTCTTGAAGACCCAATGCATGCATGTAAGAATCTACGAAAACGAGAATGAAAGTTATGGGTCTAAGTTAAACACCACCCATAGAGTGGGTCATGAACAATCTTAAATTGCATGTGTCTTAAATATGCTTAATAGGGTTATAAAAGAAGAAATTAGGGGAAAGTGTCACATGAACTTCGGAAATTATGAACAATAGAATCTACGAGGCGTAGTAGTAACAATTGGGTGTTCCTAATTGTAGATTAAAGAATTGTGCGCTCTTCCATAAGCTTGGAAACGGAAGCTAAATATATACGCACCAGGTATGTAAGACTATACCGTCTTTTCC
>MCJB01051403.1:2889-43813 GCA_002018475.1 Nicotiana obtusifolia | reverse complement strand
TGGCCGAAAGCAATCATGGTTCGATTGTCATCGTCAGTTCTTGCCTCCTGATCATGAGTTTAGAAGGATGAGAAATGCATTCAGAAAGAATAAAGTTGAATGTGATTTTCCACCTCCGATACTTTCAGGAGAGGAAATTTGTGAGAGGGTCCAGAGCTTCAGTAAAGTTACTGAAGCTCCACCTTATAGATTTCCAGGATACGGTGTTACTCACAATTGGACGAAAAGGAGCATATTTTGGGATCTGCCTTATTGGAAGGATAATCTTCTCCTTCTCAACCTTGATGCCATGCACATTGAGAAGAACTATTTTGATAATCTGTTCAACACAGTGATGGATGTTAAAGGTAAGACCAAGGATAATGCAAAGGCTAGAATGGACTTGCAAGAATATTGCAGGCGGCCTGAACTACACTTGCAAACAGCACAAAATGGTAAGGTGTTCAAACCCAAAGCAAGTTACACATTCACTTTGGATGAACGACGGCAAATTTGTGATTGGGTTGCAAAACTGAAGATGCCTGAGGGTTATGCTTCGAATTTTGGGTGCAAAGTTGATATGGAGGCGGGGAAGTTGAGTTATTTGAAAAGTCATGACTGTCATGTCTTCATGGAGACCTTACTGCCTATTGCATTTAGTGGTTTGCCTGAAAGAATCTGGAAACCCATCACAGAGATCAGTTTGTTCTTCAAAGACATGTGTTCTTCCACGTTAATGGAAGAAAACATACTGCAGATGGACCAGAACATTCGTGTCACCTCTTCAAAGCTGGAAAGGATATTTCCATGTGGGTTTTTTGATGTGATGGAACATCTTCCAATCCACCTTGTACACGAGGCATGACTTGGAGGGCCCGTTCAATGCAGATGGATGTATCCATTTGAGAGGTAATATTATATGTTTGATGTAATTTTCTGTTTTATTTTAATGTTCTTGGCTAACCTGAAATTATGATAGGACAATCGGCAAATGCAAACAATTCGTTAGGCAGAGGAACAGGGTTGAAGGATCTATATGCGAAGCATATCTTGCAAAGGAGACTGCCCATTTTTGCTCTTACTATTTTGAGAGTAATGTGGCATGTGCTAGGAATAGGCCCAACAGGCACACAGTCAACCTTATGAATGATCCGTCATACCCGCCTATGTCCATATTCAATCAACCAGGCCGATGTTCTAAAGATGTTAGAAAGAGGAGTTTGAGCGATGTGGAGTTCAAGTCAGCTACACTTCACGTGTTGCTAAATTGTCCAAAAGTCGTACCATTTCTCAAGTAAGTATTAATTTAGTAGTTATCAAAATATAACAATTACTGTGACTGCATCTCAATGCAACTACTAAAAATGTTTGATGTGTCACAGTCACTTTGTCAGTCAATTTGGCCATGATGCTGTATATACGAGATTTGATACTTGGTTCAAACAATTTGTAAGTTTCTCCTTAAAATATTCTAACACTACGTAAGTAAATAATGTTTGAAAGTTATGCTGACATATGAATTTTTTTTAACAATATGTAGGTAAATGATCCAAATAATGGTGTAAATCAATTTTTGAAAGATATATCTTGGGGACCTGGGGTTGAGGTCAGAACAATGTCTAAGTATGTTGTGAATGGCTATAAGTTCCATACCGAGGATTGTTCAAAAAATAAAAATAGCAACAACAGTGGGGTGTGGGTTAAAGGTGCTGATGGCAACCAAGATGGAGATATTGATTACTATGGTGTGATCAAAGAAATAATTGAACTAGAATATTCAGGTTGGCCATACAAGAAATTGATACTCTTTAGATGTAAGTGGTTTGACCCACACCCAACAAGAGGTACTAGAGTCCACAATCAGTACAACCTAATTGAGGTTAATCATAAGAGGGAGTATGATCGCTATGATCCTTTCATAATTCCACATAATGTTAGGCAAGTATATTATGCTCCTTATCCGTTGCGGCGGAATAAGTCTGATTGGTGGGTTGTTATAAAAACCAAGCCTGTGGGTAGGGTGGAAGTTGAAAATGTGTTAGATGTTGCATATCAAAACGATATCTCCACTGTTGACCAAATAGTGGACGAAGTTTTAGAAGATGATTTGGAACATCGTGAACACATACTGGAAGAAGCTGATATTTCCGAAGTAAGAATTACAAAAAACGAGGAAGAAGTATCAACTGATGAAGCTCAAACTACCGAGGAAGAAGAATTCTCGGACGAGGAACTATACGACGATGAGCTTTAAACAGTTGGTTTCTTTAACAACTCTCGTTTATAGCTATATATTTTCTTTATATCTTTCAATCTAAATATGTATTATATTATGCAGATGACAGGCAAAGGTCGAGGTAACGCTGATTCTAGTAGTCCTACCGTTCCAGAGTTGCATATGCCTACGTATTTTCCTCCACCCCAGGGCTATTCTAAGCTGCCCCAGCATCACAAGCCCTACACATTCGTGCAGACACCGGGTCTTTCATCACAGGGCCTAGGATTGTACGTCCGATGTACAGTCCAGCTACCGCACATCCACGTGGATCTCAGCCATCTTCATCGCATGGACCGCATCGGTCCATGTCACATCCACATGGATCACAGTCATCAGCGCCGCAGCCACTAGGGTCACAGCCACTCGGGTCACAGCAATAGTGACATGTCCCATTGCGGTCCATACAGCTGCGTCGCAGGGCTCGCAGCCATCTTCATCGGGGACTCCATCTATTACAGGCATTCGCCTGCAGGATTCTAGCTCTGACCCCCCTACACCTTCCACACATGCCCCTGGTGATGATGACGAGGAGGTGCATCGTGATCAGTATGGCAGGATCATTATCGTCCCTGAGGGTGACGGGTAAGAGTTATTTGTTATTTTTAACATTTATTGTTTTGTACGGTTTTACTAAGATATTAATGTGTCTTTTTTTATTACATTAAAGGTTTATCTCTAGTAATGTTACTACGAGGATAATCACCCAGGCAACTAGAAAGCTATACGATGGCCCTTATGCGACTTGGAGTGATTTTCCATTCTCGCTTAAGGAGGCAATTTTCAATGATTTTAAGGTATAAATGTTCTTTTAAGCAGTACAATTATTTATATTTATGATATTTCCATCTAAATACTTAACTTCTCAAATACAGAGCAAGTGTGTTTGGGAACACCGCTATAGTGCGGAGGTAGCTGCTAACTTCTATCACAAGGCTCGCAAGCGGTTGTCCCATTGCTTCTCCAACGCTAAAAGGTTGAACCAGAAGCCCTCCTGGTTGCAAGATCGTCTACGGGATGATCTGCAAAGGCAATGGCTAGCCGCATATTTCCTAAAGAAGAACGAGCAAGGAAAGAAAGCTCGTGCTTCGGAGAAGGGAGGCTCTCTGCACACTGGAGGTGCGATCAGCCTCGGTTCAATAAAGAGGAAAATGGTATGTAATTGCTTAATTTAATTTTAATTTTCAACGTCTAATATGTTTATTATCTAAAATTTATGACTTTTCAAGAGAAGAAGTTGGGCCGTCCGATGAGGCAAGATGAGTTATTCAAGCAAACTCATATTGTCAAGAAGAAGAAAGATTCAGATGAAGAAAGGTGGGTCGAGGACCGAGCCTCGGCTGTACATGTAAGTTTTTAATTTTCATTAAGTACTTTGATTTAGTTTTATATAACTTTTGAATACTAATTCTATGTAATTTTTCTTATAGAGTCGCTTCACAGCTGAGGTTGAAGAATTTGTACGCAGCCAGCCACCATCTTTATCGGGCGAGCCAATCCAACCGTCGGACGAGGATGCTGAAAGATTATGGATGCAGGCTACTGGCGGTCCAAAAGGGGGGAAGGTATACGGGCTTCCCGCTAAGAAATTCCACCGCTATAGGTGTGGAATGCAAGGAATAGGCACTTCCTCGCAAGCGGAGCAACTTGATGAGGAGTGCATCTCCTCTATGCGGGAGAATTTGGCAAAGCTCACAGCCGAGCTAAAAGCTGCCAAGGAAAGAGAGAAGGTTAGAGAAGAAAGAGAAAAGTTTAGAGATACTCAGTATGTTGCCATACAGGAGCAGCTCAAATCTCTCTTGGCTTCTGGCGCTTTTCCGATTCCCCGGTCACGTGAATAATCGCCAGATGGTCACCCTCCCCCTTCTACTTCCTCCCGTCATCCCCGTTATCATCCCTCCGGTCCTACACAACTACACCCTTATCCACAACATCTTCGTGATGACACTTCATCCGACGATGACACTCCTGATGTAGAACAATATACATTAGTAAACGTTGAATTATAATAACAGCTTATATAATGTATAAGTTCATTTGAACTTTATACCTTGTTATTGTTTAATGTTGTTGTTTAATGATGTTGTTTATTGTTGTTGTTATTCTCGTTGTGGTTTATTGTTGTTGTTGTCGTTGTTATAGTTTGTTGTTGTTGTTGTTGTCGTTGTTCTTGTTTTCATGGCATAAAATGCCTATTTTAGGAATTTGGTAAGCTGGCAGGTGGTGTAGCTGCCAAAACAGGCAATTTCTGAAAAAAATGAACCAAAAAAAGCGACCAACGTTGGTCTCAAGTTGGTCGCTATTTTGCTGGAAAAAAAATAAACTGCAAATTAGTGACCAACCTTAGTCGCTATTTGGTCGCAAATATATAAAAAAAAAATTAAATTTTAACTTTTGCGACCAACTTTGGTCGCTATACTACCCAGAACTTTGGTCGCTAACTGCTGAATTTTTTTTTTTTAATTTTTTGATTAGCGACCAACTTTGGTCGCATATTAAGAATTAAAAAAAAAATAATTACTTTAGCGACCAATATTGGTCGCTATTTCCCATAATATATTAATTTAAAAAAAAATATAGGGACCAACTTTGGTCGCTAATTTGCGACCAAAGTTGGTCTCTATATGTTTTTCCGGAATGTTTGGTCCTTTTGTGATAGAGACCAATGTTGGTCGCAAATTAGCGACCAACTTTGGTCGCTATTTGTTTGTGACCACCTAAATACTGACCAGGCCATTTTGGTCGCTTTTGGGCAAATTGTGACCAACTTTGGTCGCTTTTTTCGGTCGCTTTTCACCTGTTTTCCAGTAGTGAAAGCAAGAAGGAGAAGCTAGATAGTTTCATGGACGATTACTCAATTTTTTAAACTATTTTTTATAATCAAAAGGTCTTTCTGTTTATCCTTAATTACGAGTATCAATTAAATTTATACGTGGTTTTAAGGATACGTGACTTGGCCTGATACAATTAAAGAATGAATGATAAATAAAGGCTAAATTCAATAAGTAAGAGAGTAAGCAAACCACCGATATTGATTAATTCAGCTGCGGTGGAATCTTCTAAGATGAACGAGAATGAAATTAGTATTGATGAAGAGAATAGTTAAAATATGCTAAACTTTGTATATTGATTGTGTCTTGTGTGTTTTTTTTACAGTAGGGCTGCCTCTTTATATAGGAAGGGAAAAGAATTCTATACAAGGTAAAAGACCTATTTACAGGGTAAAAAATCCCTAAAATTATTGGGTTCAACGTCTTTGCTGATTCAGGCCATGATTCCCGCCGAGATGTTTACATGTCACGAGATTTCCGGCTCTTCCGTTATGTAAATCTGATATTTTTACCATAAGATATTTTTCCCAGACCGGTCTCGATAATCTCATCTCGAACGCCTTGGCTTCGAGCTTCATTCTGATGATGTCTGACCTCGGACTCCCCTTCTCGATGTGTCGGTCCCGACTTGCAGGAGGGCGACCTCAATCAACGCCGATCTTCAAAACTCTAAACCGGTGCTCCCTATGCAAGCGATTGTATTCGACCTCATACAGATAGTCCCCTCGTTTTTTGGAGAGTAATGACAAGAAATGATATGAGGAGCTGCTTCCAAGATTAGGTCGAGTGGAGACACACTTATAGTGAACGACACGAAATTCGAAACGTCAAATCAGCTAACACAAAAACGTCTTGCTGATGAATGACGGCAGCATGAGGACGCACGTGGCCACTATCAAAAAGGTCTTTTCGTGTCCCAGCTGGCGACAAACCCTGTGATCCCTGCAAATACCAATTAATGCTTTCCCACCTCGTGTTTCGAACCGCCGCTTTTGAAAAGTATAAATAGCCCCCTCATTCTTCAATTTTCAAGTTTTGTGTCGCTTGAATATCTTCTTGCTCTTGCTCTCTACATTTTGTTCTTCAAGCAACCTCCCTTTACACACTTCCATTTGCTCGCTTCCCATCTCTTCAACTCCAATGGCGAAAATATCTAAATCTGTCCCTAAAAAACAACAACCTTCTTCCTCTCAACCCACTGAAGAGGCCGAGCCTGTCATTGCTGAGGGAACTTTGGCAGAGCCTCCTCTAAAAGCCTTTATACCTGTTGGATGCTCAACCGGCTCTGATTTTAAGGTAGAGAAGACTTCATCAGTACCGGGCCGAGGTGAACCGGTTGCTATGTACATTAGCTCAATCACGAGCAAAATAATTGATAGGGTGAAAATGGAATGTAACTGGGTTGGCAAAGATGTGGTGGTCCCCTCTCGGGACGAGGCGATTACCACCCACGTGGAGGGCTATTTGAGTGTTTATACTTATCCCTTCACGTTGGGAACTTTGGACCCCATTATTGTCGCCTTTTGCAAAAGGTACAACGTTACATTAGGTCAAATCCACCCTTCCGTTTGGCGAATAATCCATTTTTTCCGTTTTTTTGTGAGTAAGGTCGACGGGCATCCTTTTACCGTCGATCATTTACTTCGACTGTACAGTCCCCGAGTTTTCCGAGGGGGACTAATAAAGCTTGCTCGCCGGGCTAGTAAAGCCCCATTTTCGAGCATCTATGAGGACAAGGATCGGGGCTGGATGAGCCGATTTATTCAAATAAGGACGTCGGACTTAATCCCCGCAGAAGATATGCCGTTCCCTGAAAAGTGGAACATGGACCGTAAGAATCATTTTCCTATCCAAAGTTATCTGTTTTTTTTTTAATATCTCACTAATATATTTTTTTAAGATGTACCTGTTTCTCAAATGCCTGCCGCGATTCAGCACTTGGAAGAGTGGGTCCGGAAGGTGGTAGCTCAAAGGACCTACTCGGAGCGCGCCTAGCGTGAGATATCGAAAGGCCTTTGGGAGGCCAAAAATCATGGTAAGCCCGATAATGTTCATATTTCTTGTTTAATGTGATCGGCGTTGCTGCTATCTCACTTCCTCCTTTCTTTGTAGGTCTATCGAAGGACGCTGAATTGAGGCCGACGTCCCCCGGTACAGAGGTTCCCTGCCCTCCCCATGTCTCGGAGAAGGAGGGAGAGAAGAAGAGAAAAGAAGTCCCCGGTCCCTCAAAGCCCGAGAAAAAGAGGATTAAGAAAAATAGCATAGCTCGTAAGCCCAGAATTGCCGACTTGGCCATTCGGTTGAGCGACGACTCCAAGGAAGATAGGGACCTCGGTATTTCAAATAATGAACCATCTCGGACAGTCCCCGAGCCGAGGACCGATGAAGCCTGCATCCTTCGAATAGAGGACCTCGATACAGGGGTGAGGACCGGGGTTTGCGCCGACGCATGAGAGGCAGTACAAGGAACCTAGGACCTCCCAAACACAATGGACTCTCCCTCTTTCTCGGAGGCAACCCTCAACAAAGCCCGGGCTGCAAGGACGTATACGCCGAGCAAAGTCCAGGTACCGGCAGGACCCTTCAAAGACTTTTTCGATAGAGTGCCATCGGCTGATACATTCGGGCTCGTAGTGCCGAGGAAGAGTCCTTCCGCCCAGACGAGCGGGGTATCTATCAGTCCCAAGTTAGTCGATAGATTTCCTGCTCCAAGTTCCAATCCTGATCAGAAAAGGATAATAAAGTTCGCCATTCCCGAAGATGCTAGGGCTCTGGCCGCGCCTGTGGGCATGGCTAGCTACCTTCGGTGTTTGGTGACCGAGGAAGATCAGGCTGCAATGGATGCGGTGGATGAGGCCTGTTTATTCAGTGAAGCTCAACAAGCGGCAAATAAGGTAAAATTTCTTATAGGCTCAATTTGGCGTTTGTTACCTTATTCTTCGACTTGTACTGACCGTTTTATTTTTTCTCACACTTGCAGTCTTCGGTGCTTCATCATGAGGCGTTCCTTCGGCTTAGGGAAGGAAAGGCACGTCTCCAGCGACTCGAGGGGGAGATGTCGACTCTTCGGGCCGAGCTGGACTTCATGCGTAGAGAAAATGACAAAACACTTGACCAGCTGGGACAACAACTTGACCGAGTAAATCAACTTCAGTCCGCATTGAGCGAGGCCATGGCAGAAACCAGTGAATGGAGAGCCAAGGCCGATATATTGACTTCGGAAAAGGAGACCCTCCGGGCTCGCATAGTCCCCTTGGAAGAGCAAGTTTCGGAGGCACAAGAGAAAATCGGGACTCTGACTAAGAGCACCGATACACTTCAGTCCCAAGTCGAGACGCTCACTCTGGATCGAGATGTTCTGGTTAACAAGCTGCAATCGGCAAAATCCGAGATTGCCACGTCCAAAGCCGACGCCGATGATCTGATAGCTCAATACAGAGCTGATGCTGAGGCCGCCCAAGAGCAATTAAAGATTCTGGTCCAAGTGCCAAACCCGTCTTTCCGTTCTCGAGGAGCTACAAGCTCGAGGCTTCGATCTATCCACCGAGGTCGATAACGCAGCAAAGATTGAAACCGATGTTAGAAAGCGGGAAGTAGAAGAAGAAGAAGAAGATTCTGATTGATGCTGTCTGTCATATAATATGGCCTTTTTGTAACACACTTTATTTTGTATATATAAAAGAATTCCCTTTTTTTGTCTGACTTTGTTCCGAAATTTCCAATCTTGCAAACTTTCCTGCCTCCCAAGCTTAGTTAAGAGTTATTTCACAATAGGTTTTCTTCTTTCATGGCCAATTGAATAAGGCCCATACCTCGAAAGGGGGTCGGGATTTGCCTTGATAGGTCTTATTCCCTTTCGAATTTTGTTAATTCGACATGGCCTTGGCCCGTTAAAAATTCGGATCTGTCTTGACAGATCTCAACTCGATTAGGTCTTAGCCTTTTACGAATTCGGATTTGCCTTAACAGGAATTCGGATTTGCCTTAATAGGTCTTATTTCTTTCCGAATTCCATTAGCTCGATGCAGCCTTGGCCTATTAAGAAATCGGGACTATGCCTTAGCAGATTTTGTTCCCTTTCAAATTTTACCGATTTGATTCGGCCTTAGCACTTTTAAAGAATCGAGGCCTTGCCTTGGCAGGTTTCAGTCATCCTCGAATTTAACTCGGTTCGGCCTTAGCCTATATAAATTGGTATTTTCCTAAGTAGGCCTTATTTCCCTTCGAGTTTTGTTAACTCGATACGGCCTTGGCCTTTTAAGAAATTGGGGTTTGCCTTAATAGGTCTTATTCCCCTCTAATTTCCGCGCAGATATTTGAACAATGTTAGTTTTCGCTAATGTAATGAAAATCGAAGAGGCCCTTGGGCGCAGAAACAAAATATCAATGCCAAAGAACTTTCATTAGCATTCATGTGCTTGTACAACTTTGCTTAAGGGGCAGATCAGTCTACTTGGGCACGGTACTTTCGACCGTTTGCCCCTTACATTGATTCCTAATGATCTATGAGAAATCCCCCCGAATCGAAGTAGCTTAAGCAGAGATTCGAAGTAGACAAGCAATCTCCAGATATTCAAGGTCGATCGAAGTTGTGCACCAAATATTATTATCTCCGATGAGCGACCGATCTAAGTTAGCACGATTCCCGGTTGCCTCATTAAAAACCTTGCCGTAAAACCCAATTTGGGACAAAACCGGTCGAAGGAAAAAAGAGTGCAACGCGTGCTTTCAGTCCTAATGTCCTGTGCTTCCTAGCTCGAGGTTACTCTATTCAGTACCTGCAGATGTTAGTAACATAAAACAAACAAATGAAAAAAAGAAATTTATTACATTAACAATAGTATCGTTTCAGGTGGCTCACGTTCCAATTGTTTGGAAGTTGTTTGCCATCCATGGTTCCAAGCTTGTAAGATCCCTTTCCGGTAACCTTCAAGATAGCGTAGGGCCCTTCCCAGTTTGGTCCTAGCTTTCCTTCATTCGAATCTCGAGTGTTGGGTGTGATTCTTCTGAGTACCAAGTCCCCAACGTTGAAGTATCGAAGATGGGCTCTCTGGTTGTAATAGCTTTTTTTTTTTGCCGCCATTCAAACAAGGGCTGCTTCCCTTCTCTCATCCAATAATTCTAGGCTGATGTTCATAGCTTTTCGGTTCGATTCTTCGGTTGTGTATCGGAACCTGATGCTCGGTTCGCCTACTTCGACTGGTATTAATGCTTCAGCACCGTAAACTAGAGAGAATGGAGTAGCCCCGGTGCTGGTTTTCTCGGTTGTGCGATATGCCCATAGAACTTCGGGCAGTATTTCCCTCTATTTTCCCTTTGCGTTGGCTAACCTTTTCTTCAAGTTTCGAATTATGGTTTTGTTGGTCGACTCAGCCTGTCCATTGCCGCTGGGGTGATAGGGCGTTGATAATATTCTCTTGATCTTGTTGTCTTCGAAGAACTTCGTTACTTTGCTGCCAACGAATTGCTTGCCATTATCGCATACGATTTCCGATGGCATCCCAAATCGGCAGATGATATGGTCCCAGATGAAGTCGATCACTTCCTTTTCCCTGACCTTTTCGTATGCCTGTACTTCAACCCACTTGGAAAAGTAGTCAGTCATAAAAAGAATAAATTGAGATTTACCTGGTGCACAAGGGATAGGGCCGACGATGTCCATCCCCCACTTCATGAATGGCCATGGCGATAGGACCGAATGCAATGTCTCTCCGGGCTGGTGAATCATCGGTGCGTGCCTTTGGCACTTGCGTACGAACTCCTTCATATTTTTCTCCATATCGATCCAATAATAACCGGCTCGAATTATTTTACGAACCAAGGATTCGGAGCCGGAGTGATTCCCGCATGTGCCTTCATGTATCTCTCTTAAGATATACTCGGTGTCGCCGGGCCCAAGACATATTGCGAGGGGGCCTCCGAATGTTCTTCTGAATAGGGTTCCATCACTGGATAAACAGAATCGGGCTGCCTTTGTGCGTAACGGTCTCAATTCTTTGGGATCCGAAGGGAGCTTACCTGAACTGAGATACTCTATGTACTTGTTCCTCCAATCCCAGGTCAAGCTTGTCGAGTTAATTTCGGCATGGCCTTCTTCCACCACCGACCTTAATAGTTGTACGACCTTTTCGGACCCGATCTCCTCATCTTCGACCGATGATCCCAAGTTTGCGAGGGCATCAGCCTCACTATTTTGTTCTCGCGGTACGTGCTATAGGGTCCATTCTTCAAACCTATGTAGTGTGACCTGAAGCTTGTCCATATACCTCTACATTCGCCCTTCTCTAACTTCGAAAGTCCTGTTTACTTGATTGACTACGAGGAGGGAGTCACACTTGGCCTCGATTATCTCTGCCCCTGGCTTTTGGCCAGCTCTAAACCTGCAATCATAGCTTCATACTCTGCTTCGTTGTTAGTTAATTTTACAGTCTTAATAGACTGTCAAATTGCATTCCCAGTTGGGGGCCTTAGTACGATACCAAGTCCCGATCCTTTCGAATTGGAGGCGCCGTCTGTGAACAGAGTCCACACTCCCGAAGGAGTCCCCGATTCGGTCATCAGTTCTCTCTCGACCTCGGGTATAAGCGACGGTGTAAAGTCGGTGACGAAATCCGCCAGCACTTGAGATTTAATCGAGATTCGGGGCCGATATTTGATATCGTACCCGCTTATTTTGATGGCCCACTTGGCTAGTCGGCCTGATAGCTCAGTGCATAATATTTCTCAGGGGATAAGTCGTTACTACACATATGGGGTGGCATTGGAAGTAGGGTTTTAGCTTCCTAGAGGCACTCAATAAAGCGAGTGCTAACTTTTCCAAATGTGGGTATCTAGTTTCGGCCTCACCTAGGGTTCTACTGACGTAATAAATGGGAAACTGCGTACCTTGTTCTTCTCGGACTAGGACCCCGCTTACCGCTACTTCCGAAACGGCAAGGTAAAGGTATAATTGTTCACCTATTTTTGGCGTATGCAACGAAGGTGGACTAGAAAGATACCTCTTAAGCTCTTCTAACGCACGTTGACATTCTGGACCCCACAAGAAGTCGTTCTTCTTTTTCAGCAAGTTGAAGAATTGGTGACTCCTGTCGGATGATCTCGAGATGAATCGGCCCAGGGCTGCTATCCGACTTGTCAGCTTTTGCACAGCTTTCACATTGTCTATGATTGTTATATCTTCGATGGCTTTGATTTTTTCGTGGTTAATTTCTATTCCTCGGTTCGAGACCATGAAACCAAGGAATTTTCCTGAGCCCACTCCGAATGCACACTTCTCCGGGTTCAACTTCATGTTGTACCGTTTCAACACATCGAACGTTTCCTGCAAATGGCTCAAATGGTCCTCTGCTCGCAGGGATTTAACTAACATGTCATCAATGTAAACTTCCATTGTTTTTCCTAGTTGTTCCTCGAACATCTTATTTACTAGGCGTTGATAAGTAGCCCCTACATTTTTTAGCCCGAATGGCATCACGTTGTAACAATAAGTACCATACTTAGTGATGAAGGATGTCTTTTCTTGATCATCCTTATCCATTCGTATCTGGTTATAACCAGAGTAAGCATCGAGAAAGCTAAGGGTCTCGTGGCCAGCAGTAGCATCGATCATGCGATCGATGTTGGGCAAGGGAAAAGAATCTTTAGGGCACGCCTTTGTTTAGATCTTTATAATCTATGCACATTCTTAGCTTATTTCCCTTTTTAGGAACTACAACTACATTTGCTAGCCATTCCGAGTATTTAACTTCCCGTATGGACCCTATATTTAAAAGCTTAGTTACCTCATCCTTGATGAATGTTTGTTTGACTTCGGACTGAGGCCTCCTCTTTTGCTTGACCGGCCGGAATTTTAGATCAATGCTCAGTTTGTGAGTTGTGATTTCCGGTGGTATCCCTGTTATGTCAAGATGGGACCAAGCGAAAGAATCTTCGTTAGCTAAAAGAAACTTAATAAGTTTGGACCTGAGCTCGGAGCTTAGGCCCGAGCCCAGATATACCTTTCGATCCGGCGAGTCGCCTTGGAGTGGAATTTGCTCGAGTTCCTCGACCGTTGACTTGTTTGCATCGGACTCGTCGGGACCGATGAACGACCGGGGAACCCCATAGTCGTCATCTTCGAGATGATCCTGTTCACCTTCATTTGTTGAAGGTGGTGCCTGTGATTGCTATTTGGTGGTTCTTTGGGAAAGAGCGGTCGGTTTCGGCTCTGCTTCTTCTACCGCGTACATCTCCCTTGCAACATGTTGTTCTCCGTAAATAGTTATGATCCCATCAGCCGATGGGAATTTCAACATTTGATGCAGTGTTGAGGGTACTGCCCTTATATCATGAATCCACGGCCTCCCGAGCAAGGCATTGTATCTCATATCTCCTTCGATCACGCAGAATTTTGTTTCCCGAACAGTACCGGCGGTGTCCACCGGCAACGTGATCTCCCCTTTGGTTGTCTCGCAATCCATGTTAAAACCATTGAGAATTCGAACTTCAGGAATAATCCGGTCTGTCAATCCGACCTGTTCGATAACCCACGATCGGATTATATTGGCCGAGCTACTAGGATCGACAAGTACACGTTTCACCCTAGTTTTGTGTACAAGCATCGATATTACTAAGGCGTCGTTATGGGGTTGTACGATTTCTTCTGCATCCTCTTCGTCGAAATATAAAGCTCCTTCCACCGTAAAATCTCGAGTGCGCTTTTCTCGGGTGATAGATATTTTGGTGCGTTTTAACACCGGACCATGGGGTGTATCTACCCCACCGATTATCATATTGATGGTATGCTGAGGCTCACTCCTGGTTTACTGGCCTACTCCTGTTCCCGTAATGGTTTTTGGCTCGGCCTCTCAGAAACTCTCGAAGGTGCCCATTTTCGAGCAACCGTGCCACCTCTTCCCTTAACTATCGACAGTCCTCTGTTTTATGCTCATGGGTGCCATGGTATTTGCATATCAAGCTGGGGTCTCTCTTAGCCGGATCCGATAGCAACGGTCGATGCCATTTGGTGTCCTTAATGCGACCTATGCCCGATACGAAAGTTGCCGAGTCAACATTGAAGTTATATTCGGACAGTCGTGGTGCTTCTCAGTGACCAGCGGCTCTCTCGAAGTTATTTCTTGCCAATGGTCCTCGGTTCCTTAGATTAAGATCATCCCTCCTTTCCCATCTCGGGGAACCCTGCCTTACTGGAATGGCTTTTCGGTCTCCAGGATACGGTCGATGCCTGTCCCTATTCGATCTTGGTTCTCGATAATTATCTCTTCGAACCCTATCGTGAGTTCTGATGGGGTAAGTCGATCCCGAGGGGGCCCCAAGTTGATCGTCCTTGACCCTAATCTTCGATTGGTACCGGTTGTGAATATCTGCCCAAGTAGCAGCCGGATATTCAATCTTCGAGATTATTTCCCTTTATGGCGCATTTGCATGCCGTTACGTGCTCATTTGGGTCAGATGTCCCGTTGTACTTGGGGATTTCTGGCATGCAGAACTTTTTTGGTATAGGTTTTGGGGCAGCGCTTGATGGGAAAGGCTTTTGCATGAATTTCTTCGAATCTAAACCTTTCAACACGGGGGGTGCTCCTGGAATCTGATCCGCCCTCGAATTATACGTTTCTACTTTTTTGTCATTGGTTTCAATCTTCTTCTCACCCGATTTGACTCGCTTGGTCAGTTCTTCAAGCATCTTCATAATCCCAGGATTTGCCCCCGATCCGCTTTCGTCCGGTTGCGCCGTGACCGGTTCATTTTCGGGGATGACTCCTCGAGAAGAACCGGCTTCAACCCTATTTGAAACCTGACTGCGACTTTGCAACTGAGCGATGGCCGCTTGCTGGGCTTGTAACATATCAAATATCATTTTGAGACTAATCATGTCTCCTTCATCGTTTTGAGTTCTTGAGTGATGTTCTCTTTGAACACTGTTCAACGGGCCAGAAGTCTGATCCACATCAATCGCCATTTGAGAATTGGCGTCGACTGGAATTTCATTACCAGGCATCACATTGTTATTTTCGCCCTGGTGATCAAACTCGCCATTGACGAATTGAGGCATAGATTATAAGTGCGACATGATTGCGTTATAACCTGAAACCAACAAGGTTCTACAAAGAACAAGAGTAAAATAGTGTGTGTGACAAAAATTTGTATCAGACGTTCACTATTNTGGTCCTCGGTTCCTTAGATTAAGATCATCCCTCCTTTCCCATCTCGGGGAACCCTGCCTTACTGGAATGGCTTTTCGGTCTCCAGGATACGGTCGATGCCTGTCCCTATTCGATCTTGGTTCTCGATAATTATCTCTTCGAACCCTATCGTGAGTTCTGATGGGGTAAGTCGATCCCGAGGGGGCCCCAAGTTGATCGTCCTTGACCCTAATCTTCGATTGGTACCGGTTGTGAATATCTGCCCAAGTAGCAGCCGGATATTCAATCTTCGAGATTATTTCCCTTTATGGCGCATTTGCATGCCGTTACGTGCTCATTTGGGTCAGATGTCCCGTTGTACTTGGGGATTTCTGGCATGCAGAACTTTTTTGGTATAGGTTTTGGGGCAGCGCTTGATGGGAAAGGCTTTTGCATGAATTTCTTCGAATCTAAGCCTTTCAACACCGGGGGTGCTCCTGCAATCTGATCCATCCTCGAATTGTATGTTTCTACTTTTTTGTCATTGGCTTCAATCTTCTTCTCGCCCGACTCGACTCGCTTGGTCAGTTCTTCAAGCATCCTCATAATCCCGGGATTTTCCCCCGATCACTTTCGTTCGGTTGCGCCGTGACCGGTTCATTTTCGGGGATGACTTCTGGAGAAGAACCGGCTTCAACCCTATTTGAAACCTGACTCTAACTTTGCAACTGAGCAATGGCCGTTTGATGGGCTTGTAACATGTCAAATATCATTTTGAGACTAATCCCGTCTCCTTCGTCGTTTTGAGTTCTTGAACGATGTTCTCTTTGAAAACTGTTCGACGGGCCAGAAGTCTGATCCACATCGATCGCCATTTGAGAATTGGCGTCGACTGGAATTTTATTACCGGGCATCACATTGTTATTTTCGCCCTGGTGGTCGAACTCGCCATTGACGAACTGAGGCAAAGATTGTGAGTGCGACATGATTGCGTTATAACCTGAAACCAAAAAAAAATTCTGCAAAGAACAAGCGTAAAATAGTGTGTGTGACAGAAATTTGTATTGAACGTTTACTATTATCCTTAGCCCCACGGTTGGTGCCAAACTGTTTACCCTTAATTACGAGTAACAATTAAATTTATATGTGGTTTTAAGGATACGTGATTTGGCCTGATACAATTAAAGAATTAAATAAAGGCTAATTCAATAAGTAAGAGAGTAAGCAAACCACCGATATTGATTAATTCAGATGCGGTGGAATCTTCTAAGATGAACAAGAATGAAATTAGTATTGATGAAAAGAATAGTTAAAATATGCTAAACTTTGTATATTGATCGTGTCTTGTGTGTTCTTTTTACAGTAGGGCTGCCTCTTTATATAGGAAGGGAAAAGAATTCTATACAAGGTAAAAGACCTATTTACAGGGTAAAAAAATTCCTAAAATTATTGGGTTCAACGTCTTTGCTGATTCGGGCCCGTGATTTCCGCCGAGATGTTTACATGTCACGAGATTTCTGGCTCTTCCGTTATGTAAATCTAATATTTTTACCATAAGATGTTTTGCCCGGACCGGTCTCGATAATCTCATCTCGAACGCCTTGGCTTCGAGCTTCGTTCTGATGATGTCCGACCTCGGACTCCCCTTCTCGATGTGTCGGTCCCGACTTGTAGGAGGGCGACCTCAATCGATGCCGATCTTTAAAACTCTAAACCGGTGCTCCCTATACAAGCGATCATATTCGACCTCATACACTTGTAACTTTACTTAAACAATTGCAAAAATTACTCAACGCTGTCTAATTATCAGGGAGAGTTACTAGGAGAAAAAATACGACACGGTGACACTAGACATAACATCATTTTATGATACTAGTACATTAAGTGCTTTTCTAGTTATGAAAGATAGTTTAGTTATTTCTTGTGAGCAAAGTTAGTATCTTTACCAATAAATAGTTTAATGAGTAGGTAAAATTAACAGGAGTAAAAGCAGATGGAGAAGAAAAAAACCGTGAGTCAAATATCCCAACTACGAGTCATGGACCAAACGACACATGTTTGTATAGCAAAGTATGGCCAAATGCATATGCCTTTTATTTTCTTGTATGAAATTATTATGTTCAGAAGACAGATGCTATTGCAGAAATACAGTTCTTTTGGAGTTAAGTCCATACAAATTTAAGAAAATTATACAGTATAGTCACTTTCAAAAACAATAACTGGTGAAACGTAAACTTTTATACATTTATATATATATATATATATATATATATTCTTTTTACATTTTTAGCTAGCGAATATAGTAAATTTTTGGCCAATTGGCCAAATTTATAACTTTCCCTATAAAAGTTAGATTACATTCCTATATTCAACGAATAGCAAATCTAAATCAAAATTGATTATTTAAGTCCCTCCGAGATTTGGGCTAACCAATCTAATTGGGCTTCAAAGGATCAGCCCATATTTCATTAGCCAGAGGTCCAATTGGCTAGCATTTTAGATTATTTAGGACAAACTATTTTTAGATCGCGGCCGTTATTTACGTTTGGTAGTCATAAAAATATATAAAATTTATATATTTTTTGTATAAAAATATAAAAAATATATATCGATACAAAAAATATATTATCGGCTATTATTTTGATGGCGATTATACGGTATCATTTTTCCGATTATTTATTTAAGAAACAGCTTTTTATATGTTGGAATTAGCAATAAAACATATAGGATTACTTCTGCAACAAAAGTGTCAAAACGAATGGCATGACAAGTTTAGGAAGCAATTTTAGTGCTGATTTCAAAACCTGGTCAAGCTGCTGATTTCAAAACCTAGATAGGGGTATTAAGCTGTTGAGTCATACTATAAAAGTTTGGGAGAGGAGATTGATGGAGCAGTATAGGGAGAGGAAGAAGGACTTGCATTTTGTATTCATCGACCTAGAGAAGGCCTATGATAAAGTCCTGCGAGAGGTCCTATGGAGATGTATGGAGTCTAGCGGTGTCCCGGTAGCATACATTAGTGCGTTTAAGGACATGTATGAGGGAGCGAAGACTTGGATGGGGACCGCGGGAGGAGACTCGGATCAATTTCCAGTGCAGATGGGGTTACATCAGGGATCGGCTCTTAGCCCGTTTTAGTTTGCTTTAGCATTAGATGTGCTGACGCATAGCATACAAGGGGAGGTGCCGCGGTGTATGCTATTTGCTGATGACATAGTCTTGATTGACGAGACACGAGGCAGAGTTAATGCTAAGTTGGAAGTTTGGAGACAAATGCTGGAGTCTAAAGGTTTCAAGTTGAGTAGGTCCAAAACTGAAGAAGTTTTGGAGTACAAGTTCAGTGAGGGGATGCATGAAGAAGAAGTGGAAGTGAGGATTGGTACTCAAGTCATCCCCTAAAAGAAACAGTTTCAAGTATCTTGGGTCTATTATTCAAGGCAACGGGGAGATTGACGAGGATGTTACTCATCGTATTGGAGCAGGGATGGATGAGATGGAGGCTCGCCTCGGAGGTTTTGTGTGATAACAATGTGCCAGCTGGACTTAAGTAAGTTCTATAGAGTGGTGGTTAGACCGACTATGTTGTATGGAGCTGATTGTTGGCCCGTCAAGAAGTCCCATGTCCAAAAGATGAAAGTAGCTGAAATGAAGATGTTGAGATGGATATGTAGGCATAATAGGAAAGACAGGATTAGGAATGAAGTTATTAGGGACAAGGTAGGAGTGGCATTTGTGGAGGACAAGTTGCGGAATCGAGGCCGAGATGGTTTGGGCATGTGAAGAGGAGAGACATAGATGCTCCGGTAAGGAGGTGTGAGGTTGTCCATGGCGGGTCTGAAGAAGGGAAGGGGTAGGGCTAAGAAGTATTGGGGAGAATTAATTAGGCATGACATGTCATTGCTTCAGCTTACCGAGGACATGACCCACGATAGGAAGGTGTGGAGGTTGAGCATATTGTAGGTTGACAGATAGTAGTGTGTTCCTCCTAGGCCATTCAGTAGTACTAGGACTATTGTTGTAATTTTCTATTTATGGTTCTTTATTATGCATGATGTGGCATTCATGCTCGTTATCGTGTTACATTGTTGCTAATATTCTCTGCTACTTGGTTGCTTTATCTTCATTGTTCCTTGAGCCGAGGGTCTATCTGAAACAACCTCTTATCTCTATGAGGTAGGGATAAGGTTTGCGTACAAATTATCCTCCCCAGACCCTATTTATGGGATCAAGCTAGGTTTGTTGTTGTTGTTGTATTTCAAAACCTAGTCATCGATTTTTTTAGAAAATGTTGTGTCTCCACGAGCTATTTAAAAAATATTAAAAACAAATGCTTTGAAAAATTATAACAAAAACTATTTTGAGAAACTTGTATTAACGGAGAACTTAGTTATATCTATTTGTAGAGCTTATTTGGCCAAGCTTTTGGGAGCCCAAAAGTACTTTTTTTCCTCCAAAAAGTACTTTTTGAAAAAATTTAAAATGTTTGGCCAAAATAAAAAAGTACTTTTGAGCATCAGCAGAAGCAGTTTTTCTGCTTTTGGGGAGAAGCTACAAATTCTAATTTCTTCCAAGAAGCAAAAGTAGAAGCAGAAAATTAATTTCTTTAAGACAAAAATAACCTTACGATAAATTTATATTTTTCAAATTATCTCTTATTAATTTAATATTTTTCTATTCCTTTTCCTTTTTTCTTTTTATTTCTGCTATACATTTCTTCTCTTTTTTATTTTAATCATATTTTTATTCTCTTTCTCCTATTCCTACGAGTAGATTTTAAATTTATATTGAATAAAGTATTTTGATATATTTAAATTATCATGTAAACAATATGTATACCAAACATTCAATGTAATTATTTTGGAATAACTATATTTTATATTGATTGAAATTTTTAATTTATATTTTTACTTTACGTTTTATATTTTAATTGAATCCTTTTATAATAAATGTTTCAATTTATTTTTCTTTACTAAATAATACTAATCGCTTACTGAATCTTTATTGTCCGTTTTCGTAATTTGGTACATAAACTACTTTTTTAAAAGATTAACCAAACACAATGAGCTTGTAAAAATCACTACTCAAACGAATTGGCCAAACATAACCTACTATTTTGTAAAAATATTTTTTCAAAAAATACTTTTAGACAAAAATACTTTTAAAAATAAGCAATTTCTGACAGCTTGACTAAACGGGCTCGATAATAGTTATAATACATTAATACTCTCTTCATTCCCGTTGACTGTGGCTGAAATTCCTTCCAAAATAAATAGAGCTTAGTGATAGTCTCCGACAAATCGGATTCCAATCTAATGTCCAATTGACATCTGTTTGGAAAGTCATCTTGTAATTGAATTTGGGTGTATTATGCGGTTAGGGTATGTTTGTCTGACCAAGTAATCATGTAATTTGGTGTAATTGCACTCTCCAATTCTCAAGGGGGGCTAAGAATTGCTGGTAATTACATGGTGTAATTATTGGGATATTTTTCGAATCGCTTTTCTTTTGTAATTATTGGGATATTTTTCGAATCGCTTTTCTTTTCTTTTTAATTTACTTTTCATTTCTATTCTTTTTCTTTTTAATTTATTTTTTTATATTAACTTTCTAAATTCTTTTTTTTTCAAATATTATTCTTTTTATATTATTTATCTTTTATTTCTGTATTTCTCATTTTTCATTTACTTCACATGTTTCTACATAATTTCTCATATTTTATTTCTTTCTTAGTTATTTTTTTTTTTTTTTACACCTAGCTATGTTATTATTCTATTTTTTCTGAAAAATTATTACCTTGTAATCTTAGAAAGAATAAGTCATCACAAGCTTGACTTACAATGAATGATCTTATTAAAGTTGAACTTTGTTATTGAATGAAGTTATATGCAAACTTAACTATGTTAAAATGATAGATTACTTTTTAATATTTAAATATTATTCACATTTTTCAACCTCTATTTTTGTGATTCCGTGTAGTTGCTTATTTTTTTATTTTTTTATTTTCTTCATTTAACATAATTGTGTTATTATTCTAGTTTCGAAACTACACCTCTTAATATTAGAAACAATGAGTCTTTAATATATTTGACATATAATGAGTGATGTCATTAAACTAGAATCTCGTTGTTGAATGGGGTTTTAGACTAATATTTTTTTTCCTTTTGAATTATATTATTTAAATTATGTTGAAACTTATTTTATGCTATGTTGTAACTTTACATAAGAATATTAGGTTTTTTTTTCTTTTTCTTTTGAATTTATGTTATATTTTCAGTTTTATTTTATTTGCTTTAGTAGTATTGACTTATTAATTCAAATTACATGCCATCCGTTTTAAGTTAAAATTGATAGATTATTTTTTAGTAAAATATTTGAGTAATGTTATGGTATTATATTTATAAAATATTAATCTTTCTATCAAGCATGCATTACATGATGTTCTTATAAAGTATGTACTTTTAGTTTTTATAATTAATTAAAGTAAAATATTATTAACTAAAAAATATATGTCAATTGTCTTTACAATATTAGTTACAAATATATGATACTAATATATTTTCAAGAAACAATATGTATCTAAAATGTCAAATTTAAGCATTTTTTTTGTTAAATCTTAATTTTTATTTTTTGATAATTAACTTATATTTAAAATTTAATCTAACTGTGTAATTACACTTGTGCAATCAAATAATATACTTGTAATTACACTATAATTATGTTATGATAAACAAATAGATTGTCGTAATTACTATATTGTATAATTACTATCACCAATTCCAATTACCGGGTGGCCTTCCAAACAGACCCCTAATTTTGTATGCTTCAAACTGTTTCTAAATTGCCACCTGCCATGCTACGTCTTCATTTAAGAGATTTCAATATATTATTCTTTATCCAATGTGCTTGGCGAGTGATTAATAAGAAACGATTGTCTGAACATCCCCGCAATTAGAGTTTTTAATCTTTCTCTAATTTTTTCAGATAAGAAACTTCCTGTCCGTTAATCTTTTCAGAAAAAAAGTTAATCAGCCTTTGGGTGGATTTCTTGTTTTCTTTCCGGTTTAAGGAGAACAATTTTCAACCGAAAATAAAAGAGGACCAAAAGAATACAGCTTGGATTACCTCATCGGAGAATATGACACATGAACCAACTCAGTTTTCGTTATATTTCTTGTTAGATGTCCTTATCATCCGTAATACCCCAATATTTTAAGTGAGGATATATTGGATATTTAAAAAATAATTTAAGTTTAAAACAAGAAGGAAAAATAAAGAAATAAATTAAACTAATAAAACAAAAAGAAGAAAACTTAATCAATCTAAAAAAAAAAAAGGGGATGCAAGCACAAAAAGGGCCGAAGCCCATTCACTGACCAAAAAACGGAAAAGAAAGAAAAGGGTTAGGGGAAGGAGAACAACGAAGCAAAAGCTTCAGGAGATAACAAACTACAGTGAGATTAATATAGGGCATTGTGGCGGCAAAACAGAATGAACGAGTAGTAGGGATTGACTGCTTTTTATTTTGGATAGCTTCTCACTGAAATTTTATGGAGAAAAAGGCATAAAAACCAGAAAATTTCTGGTGTATTTTTGTGATAAACTCCAGGTATTACATGTATCCTTTCTCCTTTAGAAACAGAAGTAGCTTTAAATACATAATTCCACACATGACTGAGTAAATATAGGTTATATTAGATTTCGAGTTTTAACGAGAAGGTTAAAAGATTGGGAGAAATCCATAAGACTTTCCATGAATTACAGAGTATATTATATGAATCGGATAAATTTATAGATTATGGATTAGTTGAATTTCTCATAGAATGGATAAATATAATTTGGAAAATTGATGGTCAAATATGAAACTTTGAGAGTTGCATATTCTAAATTAGTTATGGATTAGTCTAAACAAGGAAGTTAACATTAAATTACTATGATGTGATTATAGACTGTTCGAAAGAAGTCCTATATATTGCTTGAGGTGACGCGTTTGGGTAATTCGGCACGAGTACTGTGAGTAGTAATCTTACCGCAATTTGTGTTTTCATAACTTGCATGATTTACACATGATTTTTAATATGAATATGTTACCGATTATTTTGAGTTGCATGTGGGACAAGTCTTTTACTCGATATGAAACCGAAATAGTTATTTGAGATGAGTACCATGATTTTAAATATTTTCGTTGTCACTAGATAAGTTTTACCGTTACTTGAATTTACTGTTATCGAAAGGAAATTATATGATTTGATAAGAACTGAATTGCCCTATATTGTTTTAAAATAGTTTATACGAGTATATACGGATTACAGAGACAAGTATAAATGGGAGTAGACATTGAAGGATCTCATAGCTAACGGTGGGTTCGTTAGATCTGGTGCACCTTGTAATTACTTATTACCGTTATAGCCCTCACTAGTAGGAAGGTAGAACTAGCATACCGTTACCGATTTCCCTCGAGTAGGGACTACCGTTATATATGACTTCTGGTAAAGAAGTCCACAGTTATACCGATTACATGATCCGTTCATTGAAACCTCCCACAAAATATGAATACTGATATTATCCAGTGGTTACCGAGCTTATTACTGAATTGTTAATTATATTTTACTACAAGAAAAGCGTGATGAGACTAAAAATTATTTATTGTTTCTGAAAGGGCATTTTTATGTTATTTTCTCTTTGAGATACTAGCATGTTTCTAACTTGTCCCCAAATAAAAACGGTTGTGGTTAAGTGTTATTACTCACTGAGCTAGCGACTCATTCCCCGCTAATTTTTTCACAGAGACAGCAGTTGACGCAGGCGAGGATCTCGTTAATTAGAGCACACAGGTTGATATTTCTCGGTGAGCCTCGCACTTGTTTGCGTGGGCAGAGATTTTACTTATTGTTATGGTCTTTTTATTGAACTCTTTGAGTTGCTCGATAGCCATTATTTAGTGTCATGCGTATTCTTTCATTATTATAGTCTTATGTTGAGTATCGTTCTCATTTATCAAAGTTGGAGATAAATTAGTATTTCTAGTGGTTAGTTGGTGGTTTAGTTATGGTGGAGACTTGTATTGATTAATTGACAAGTTGTCAATTGTTTGATATAATATTAGGATGTTTGGTTGTTGATTTGAGACAGGAAAGTTTTTGAGATGGTCCAAAAACAGGGGAAAGTCTGTTCGATTTTCTGTAAAATTTTCGATAAGACTTACTTGGAAGTACTTGCTCCTAAGCGCCGGTCACAATCCTAAATTGGATCGTAACACCATCACACACATTGACTAGTATATAAGCTTAATTTAGAAAGCGAACTTTGTTCTCTCTTCGGTACAGCGTCTATAAATAAATAGACATGTGGATAATACAAGTTTCTTTTTTAAATTGCATTACTAGCATAATATTATTGTTTTAAGCTGGCTATGCTCCATAATCACGACACCAACCCCACGTTCCTTAGCAGAAATTAATACTGTCAAAGCAAGTCAAGATACTATCAATTATTGACAAAAATTATTGACTAAAAGTCATTGCAAAATTTATTTTTCTTTTTTTTGTTATTCATTACTCAAAAGTCATTTTTCTTTCTTTTGTTACACAAAAATTTTTGTACCTTGCGTTATTTATCATAAAAGTCACATTGGCCATATTTTATAATACTTTTACTTGAAAAGTCTATTATGTCCTTGACATTATAAATTCTCTCATTTATGTATAATACCTTTTATATTATATACTATATAATATATTTTTACCTAGGTAGTTTACTTATAATTAAAATAACTTTAAATTATTTTATTTATTATTTTTGTAATATATTCATGCATTTAATTTTTTTCATGGCACTCAATTTGTTAATCATATTTACACATGAACATGTTTTAAATAAAAATAATAATAAAAAACTATTTTTATTTTAATATTTATTTAAAATAATAAGTTTGTTTAACAAATGATAGTTTTTTTTATAGTCAATAAAAATTTTAAAAGAAGTTTCAATGATATTAATGTTTAGTATTAAGTTTTTTAAAGCTTTATTTGTTAATATTATTTATTTGAAAGTATTAATCTGATGTGTCATTTTACTAAATGTGGGTATTTTATTTATTAAATTAATGGGTATGGCTTGGCTGATAAATCAATGAGCTTTATTTGTTTTAATTTTTATTAAGCATGATTAAGAACGTGGACTTAAGATTTGTTCACGGTAATGTTACTGACAAATTTAATAATGCTACTTATATATCTTGAAAACTATATTGAGAAAAAAAAAATTAAATGTACGAATATATTATGAAAATAATAAATAAAATAATATTAAGTTATTTTAATTATAAGTAAAATATCTGGGTAAAAGTATACGATATGGCATATAATATAGAAGGTATTACATAAATGGAAGGATTTATAATGTCAAGGGCATAATAGTCTTTTCAGGTAAACTATTTGTAAAATTTGGTCAAAGTGATTATTGCGATAACTGGAGCATAGTAAAATAATTTTGTGTAACAAAAGAAAGAATAGTAACTTTTGAGTAATGAACACAAAGTTGAATAACTTTTATGTAATAAAAGAAAGAAAAGTGACTTTTCGATAATAAACACAAAGTTTAATAACCGCCCACAAAATTTACTCATCAATTATTCTAGAGTTGTAAAACTCAAAACAATAGGTTACAACAAACATTAAAATGCTTATCTTTAATCAGCTCCATTTTATAAGTGTACTTTAAACTGTGTAAGATGCTTAAACATTAGTGCACTATTTATTAGGTGGTCCAATATTCAACGTAGGTGCCTCTTTCCTAATAACAAAGCTATAATAATTGCAATAAAAATGCCTTCTCGTAAGCGCATTGCAAAGGCTCATACTTATTGTTCGCCACCTCCATCAAACCTGCCGTCTAATGATCCGAAACCACCACCTCCGGTGGCGGCGGTTCCTACAACTCCACCGCCAAATTTAACACCTCCTGGTGGTAGTAAGGATACACCACCTACATACCCTCCTCCAACATTGCCAACACCAACATCTCCTCCACCACAAACTCCGACTTCACCACCAAACAATTCCAAGATTCCACTTTCACCAACTTATTCACCACCAAATGCCTCGGAATCTCCAGCTTCTTCACCAAAAACACCATCTTCTATTGCCCCACAAAACTCAGATCATCACCAAGGTCATCACTACCTTCAAAAGGTGGTAAAGTTCCTTCACTCTCTCCACCTCCACCTTCAGCATTAACACCACTTCCCACACCGACTATTCCTTCGATCGACTACTTTTCCTCCTCCACCATCAAGTAATAGTATTAATGTTGCTCCTCCTCCGCCAGGGGGAGGTGGAAAACACACAACAACAATCATAGCGGTAGGCGTATCAATTGGCGGTGTCTTCTTCCTAGCCTTTGCTATTGCTCTCTTTTGCTTATACAAGAAGAAAAAGAAGCGCGTCAAGGTTTCAGCTACAAATGCTTGATAACTTCTGGTTACGTTGTAAATTAAATCTTTTAGTTGTCAATATTTGTGTATTGCATGAGTCTTCTTCCATCTTGTTATTGTGCGGTTATTTTCCACTTCTGTGCAGGTAACGCGAACTTGGTAATTTATGTTCAATTTTTTCTAGCTCATACTTTCCTTTACTATTTCTTTCTTCCCCAGTCAACGCCATGATCTTTCTTTATTTTTTTCGAATTCTTTCAGTCCATCTCGCTCATTAATGTCAAGAACGATTTCTTAGGGAAGCACTACGGGATGTTTTTTCTCAAACTACTGCTTCTGAGTGTCAACATCCATTCTAAAAGTACATACATGAATATGTGAGTCTACATGAAGAATTCTTTGTTTTCTTGAATCGGCGAAAGCATCAGTCTGAAATAGAGTTAAATATTTTTTGGGCTCTCAACCTTTGGGCCACTTTAGCCAAACTGTTGGGGAAGTATCCTATTTAGTTGGACCCAAGAAAGCCATATATACATAAAAGATAGTCCAACAAATCGTTCTACGCCCATTATACAAAAAGGTCCAACAAATAGTTCCGTACAAATTGGAGAAGTATTCCTATTCCGTTGTCTTGCTTGTATATGATTGTCTTTCCAATGACCAAAAATGTAGTAAAATTGCTTTTAGAACTCGAGATGCTTTTACTATATGCACAAGCTTATGCTTTGATATTTTATTACCCACGCCTATTTACAAAAGAATAATAACAATAATACTGGAGGCTATTTCTTAGTTCATTACTGAGATAAAAGTGTGGAGTGTATGAAGTCTTTCTTTGCACATGTTTTCTGCAAAAGAATGAGTGTCTATGAAGTTTTTGTCTTTCTCAATATTATTTTAGAAGTGGGATGGCCACAGTTGTGATTTGATTAGTCCGGTTACATCTCCAGTGAATTTTACCGAATTATCAAATGTTTATAAGTGCTAAGAAATAGTATTTTGTATACAAATTAGTTTCCGTGTGAAAAGAGTGGTAGAGTGAAACGAAAAAACAAACAGTCACGTAATGCTCATTATTCTTCTCCCACTAGCTTGTGCATAACCTTCCTTCTTATTTCAATGTATGTGAAGGCTTTCGTAATCTTGCTGTTGATATTGCATTTTTCATGGCTTTTTTATCATTGTATCTCTTCTAAATACTATTGTGATTGTATTTCGCTTGAGCCGGGGCCAATGGAAAACAATCTCTTTACCTTCGCAAGGTAGGGATAATGTTACATACACGCTACCCTTTTCAGATCTTACTTGTGAGATTATGTTGGATTTGTTGTTCTTGTTCTTGTAAAGGTATTCAGAGTAGGGGTGTTCAAACCAAATCAGACCGCACCAAATCGAAAAGTCAAACCAAACCGAATAAAAAATCTGACTAGGTTTGGTTTGATTTGGTTTGGTATGGAGTAAAAAAATCCGAACCAAACTGAAATATAAATATATAATATTTATATATACTTTTAACATTTTATATAAAATTTTCTTTAAAAATGTCTAGAAGTATTTGGGTCCACTCATGGGATATAGTATTTAATAGAACTATGAAGGGCATCCATTTTTATTTACTTTAAATAATAGGTTGTATCATCACTTTCTTATCAAGTGTTATTGAAATGTGTCAATCTTTTTGTTCTTCTATATTCATATGCCAAGATCTATTAAATCTTATATCTTCTTCGAATTTGAAAAGATATTTCGATCATTTCAAAAATAAATAGAACATATCATTATTTTGGTTTTATATTTATTTCATGTTTAATTATTAAATTTGGTTAACCTTGAAAGCATAAGACTAAGAACATAACTATCACGTGTTACTAAAAAAATCCTCCTTTAAGAATATTTTAATAAATCATATGTTTGTCAGTTTTTCTTTAATTTTTACTAAACATATATTTACTTATTACAACTTTATTTATAACTTTAACAAAGATTGAAATAATATTTATTTTAAAAAATTTGAAAAAATCCGAAAAAACAAACAAATCGAACCAATCGAAACCGATATAATTGGTTTGATTTGGTTTTTATAAATATTGAACCAACACGGTCCATGTATACCCCTAATTCAGAGTATTTAAGTGAAATTCGAGCATTAGTTCTTTAATTTTTTAAATAAAAATTTACATAATTAAAATTATATGAAAAACTTTAGTGATTAACAATATTTTTAAAACTTAAATAAATATAGTCTAAGAAAATTATTTGACATCCTAAATAGTAACACCAGTATAAGATAGACCGAAGAAGTAATGAATATTAACACGTGAACACCTAATTTTTTATCATACTTGGACTTTTAACTACCTTTTAGTATGTAAATATTTTTTAAATTTAATCTACGTATTTTAGCTTTTGTTCACTTCCTTTTAATATGTTTACTTAAAAAAAATCAAAAATGATAAAAGATTCACCTATAGAATACTACTTTGTTTTGATTTGAAAAAGAAAAGAAAATTCACAAAATTATTTATTTTCAAGCGAGCCATTTTATAATTCCTTTTAGTAGTTTTTATATTTTCTAGACTAGGAATAGTTTATTATTAATTTTTTTGTTAAAAAGGAAGTTGATTAATAAAAAAAGATTCTTCCCGATCTTTAAATGTGAACCCCCTCCCCGCAATTGAAAAAAATAGGCTAACAAACTCTCATGCACAATCCAACTGCCAAGAAGGAACAAAAAATATACCTTTAGTAGGGACCACCCACACACACTCTTGTCTCAATTATTTTCTTGGCCAATAGTTTAGACTACAACATATATACACACCCATGACAATACTTTCAGGGGACTGGAAATAAAGGTGAGAAACAAAAAAAGAGAGAAAGGAACATATCTGAAAAAGGAAGAGGGAGGAAAAAACAGGGAAAAAAAAGGGATTAAAAAAATAAATAGAGTGACGAGAGAAGGGGTAAGGCATTAGCTTCTGGGAATTTACTCGTCCATTTCTTCTTTCTCAAGCTAACAGATCCACCACCAAACTCCACCACATAAAACTTCCAAATCAGTCCCAAAACGTCACCCTGTTCAGCCGTAAAACAACTTCCAACAGTTGCCGTCTTCCACCCAAAACGTCACCCAAAATCACCCCCTAAAACTCCATTAAAACCCAACTAAAAAAGCAGCTTCAAAATAGCCATTGAAACTCAACTTCTAACCTCCAAAGCACTACCAGAAATAGCTAAATATTCTGAGTCGAGTTGACGTCCGAGCAGAGTATGCCGAGTTCGAGCGGGTCGTTCATGGTCCTGTTCGCTTCTGGATTTCAGAGCTATAAAACATTTAAAGTTCAGATTCAACTTTGAGGTCCATTTTCTCCATTGTTACTTTTAAGCATGTTAATATATGACTTTGATGAATGTTTGAACAGCGAAGTGAGTTCCTCGTGTTTGTGATGTTGAGTTAATCATTTATTTCTCTTACTGATTTAATTCTGTTAGTAATCATAAGTTTTTCTTTTCCAATTTGAAATTTCGTTTCCGTTATTTTATTGCTTATTTGTCTTGTTTTAGATTAATTCAAAATTATTGTATTAGCATGCCATGTTTAGTTGTCCATCTTCACTGGTTTTGGCATTTTCGATTTTGCCCACTTTGGTTTGAATGAGTTTAATGAAGTACTGGAGATTTAATTTTCTTGGTTCTTTCCCTTTTGTTGTTGGCTTAAAAGAGTAGGCCATTGTTTAGTTAGTTAAGCACATGAAATATATAGTAATTTTACATCTTCTGTTAATTTATCTAAATATTCATGCATTTTATCAAATGAATTAGTAATAGATGTAAATAGTCATTTCGAAAGCAATAAGCTTATTTATTTCAATAAACCCATGTCTATAAATCATGATCTCTACAACAATTTTAAATTAGTTTTAGGAAATAAGCACACGCTAGTTACTTTAGGCGCGATTAATAAATCATTGTGAATACGGGTACGGTTCCCGTGACATAGTCATGATACATAACCCAATTCAAGTGCGTGTTTCACGAGATTTGACCATAACTTCAAATAATAATAATAAACATGTTGTAAATCGCGGGTGCGTTTCACGTGGCGCGGTTTGCAATGTGTAGCAACACGAATAGCATAGCCTCATGCCGGATCCCTAGTAGGAACGTTTATTTGCATCACGTGAATTTGACTTTGGGGACTCAATACAGAGGTTGGGTCCATCTAGAACAGGTGTATCCAATATTAAAAGACTATCCTGATACATCATACGCGCTACTCATGTATTTGTTTGTTCGACTTATATGTTGACCAGCTTCTACAATAGGGAAAGAAATGGAAAAAATCAAGAGAGAGAAAAATAAAAGAGTGAAATTCACCCGGTTCTCATGAAATTCTTGTGTTAAAAAATCAAAATGTGTCACAATTTTACTCAAAAGATGTTGAAAAATAGACTGAGATTTTAAAATATTCCCCGCTTCTGACCGAACTACGCGGGTCTGATTCTCAACGGATGTGAATACGTAGGCAAATCTCATTGGTTCCGGCTTCCAATTTTTAAAATTCAAAAATATTTTCCTTTAGTTCCTTCTTTAGAAGTCTTTCCTTAGAAAATCCCAAATAAAAAAAATAAAAAATAAAAAATATTTTTTTTTCTTTTAAGTCTTTCATTGAAAAAAGAAAATCAAATCAAAATCCAAAAATATATGTTTTTTTCTTCTTTAGAAATCTTTCTCCAAAAAAAAAAAAAAGAAAAACAATTGAAATTCAAAAAAAATATTTTTTCTTTCTTCTTTAGAAGTCTTTCTTTTAAAAAAAATTCAAAAAACAAAAAACAAAAAAAACAAAACAAATAAATCAAAAGCCAAAATATTTTCTTTTTTTTTTAGAAGCTTTCATGGTCCGATTTTTTGAAAAAGTAAACAAAAAAAAGAATTAATTTATTATTTCATTTCTGATCTTCCCGAACTACGCAAGATCTAATTCATGTTCCCACATGATACATAGGCAACCCACATCAGGTTCGATCGAATGGTTTAAAAAGAGAGAGAGAGAGAGAGAGAGAGAGAGAGAGAGAAAAGAAAGAAAGAAAAAAGAAAGGAGAAAAAAGGAAAAAAGAAAGAAAAGAGTGCTTATTCTAACATGCGTGTTGTTTTGAAATAAAACCTGGTTAAAGGTGGTCAGTTTGTTGGTTTACAATGGCGGGTCACAAAAATAATTCAAGATCCCTAAAAAATAAATGCATCTTCTCAACTAAAGGAACAAGCACCACTATTTTTTATCCAACTAAGGCCACAGAAAGGCGAGTAGACAGTTGGTGGTAAAAAAGGGATGCAAATGTTGGTTGGCTTTATCAAATTTAAGCAATAAGACATGCGCTGCTTGGGATGGTTTGATGATGGGGAGACATGAGAATTTTTCCAAGTGCTTTGGTGAATCAGTTGCTTTGAAATATCCCATGCCATCAATACTGAAATCCGACAGCCAATACTGAGAACGGTTCGGTCCAAAAGTCAAAATTTGAGTGCTGAATCAAAAGCAATAAAAAGGATTGAATGCCGTAGTAGTGCTGATGTGTAAATTTGTGGCTAAGATGTCGATTAGCAACTAGAAAGTCACTCCTCTTTTAGCCGGGGAGGAGTCTTGGTAGCTTATTTTGTCGTCTTTTTTGTTATCTGGGTTATCCAGGGTTGTAACCCAGATTTCAGTTTGTTTGTCTTGTTGTCAAATCCTTCCATTCGTTATTCAATGAAATACAGTTTGTTCTTTTGTGTCATTCTATGCTTAGTTCTTTCGCCGCTAGTTTTAGTGACGTGACATGCATGTGAAATTTTCGACCGGCTTTTAAAAATTGATCTAGTCTTGAATTGGATAACTGAGAAAAAGATATTTTTGAGGATGAATAAAGAGTCTAAACACTTTGGAACTAAGCCCAAGTTAAATTCACATAAAACTAGAATAATTATATCTGTGGAGGTTAAGGATCATTATCTTCAAGTCATTGTCAAGATCGGGTTTGATGATGAATCAATTGAAGCTTGGTCGAAAGTTTGATATTAATGGATGGAAAGTGTCTTTCGATCACGACAAACCAAGAAGAAAGACATGTTCATCAATACTGTGATCGCGAAAGGATACTATGTTGGCGTTCTCGAGGCTGGGAGGCTCTTTTTCTGTTACCCAAACACTTTATACCCTTCGTTACCCCTTTTGAGTCTGTGCTATTTTCTTTGACCACCCTCTTTTGGAATCAAGCTTACAGTTAAAAGTCCAAAAAAAAAAAAAAAATGAACCATGCCCCAAGAGTACAAACTAGGGCAACTGTTAGAAAGTTCAAGTTAAAAAAAAGAAGAAGAAGAAAAGAACAGTTAAAGGTCCATGCCTCCCGAAAAATAAAGCTGGGACAACTTGTTTTGAAAACAAAAATAAAAAGAAAAAGAAAAAAAAGAAAGAAAGAGAGAAAAAAAAATTTAGGTCAGATGTTTGAACTACGTTTGTCCTGATTTAAAAAAAGAAGAAGGATATTTAGGCAGCCTTACATGGTTCGGTCCAACCAAATAAGAGTAAAAAAAAAAAATCTAAAAAAAGCCCCAATATCTGAAACTGGGCATGAGTTTGTTTTAGTTTTTAAAAGACTTGATTCCAAGAGTTGTAAAGTATACAACCCCCATCATATTGAGTCTATTTTGAAGCTTCATGCAATCATTTCTTTCTAACCTTATCCAAAACCCTTCCGAAACAAGACCTCCTGATCAATTTTGAGAATGCCAAGGGAAATCCGCAATGAGCAATGGTTTTCATATGAGGGACTTGGTCGTGGTTCTCACTCAAGGAATCAAGAAAAAAAAGAGAAAAAAAATGAGAAAGTCTTACCAGTGAAAACCTTCACGGGCACTGTAAGGCGACAGTAAGTAGATGAGAGAGACTTGTTGGTGAAATTCCTCGGGGTACCACTAGTTGAAGATGAGTCGTGAGTCTGATGCAAATAATTGGCACAGAGATGCTCGATTTCAAAGCTCGAAGGAGTGACAAGAGAAAAGGTTAGATTGATTTGAAAGATCAGGCCGCCAAGTCCAAAATGCATGTCATGATAATTAATGCTAGCTGCCCGAAAAAAAAATCTTCCTTCTTTCCTTCCCGACAAGGGCATTTCTTGTTAATATTGTTTCTTTGAGTTAGTCCTCATCAAAACAAGCAAGAAAGGATTTCAAAATCTGCTACCAGCTTTTCAGTTGCACAAAGCAAATCCTGACTAGAACATTCAAGATAACATTATAGGAGAAGTAACATGCACACTCAGTTGATACAGTCGGCATGTCTTGATGATTCGTGCGGTACAAAGGTTTCCCATAAAGATATTTTTTGTCTACCTACTTGTTAAAAACAAGAAACGAAAAGACCGCAGGATTGATTAGGGGTTCCCTGTAGTACTGAACAGAGATTGTGAAGTGTGCACATCATGCAAAAGGCACATACCTAGTTGCGATTCTCTCTGACAAACAAATTGCTCAAAAAGCAAGAAGCTATTCATGATATCAGAAAAGATCACCTAAGTAAAGAGATCTCTTTTTGAGATAAGGCTGATTGAGCCAAAAAACACAAATGATAGGGAGCGAAATAATCATGGTTGATACAGAAAGTAAAGGTCTCTTGAAAGCAACAACAGGGTCTCCCAGCAGTGCAACCAACTACCAATACAGTCGGTCTTCTAAAGGCTGGATGGTCACAAAGACAAGCTGCCAAAGACATAAGGCTACAAATCGACCACCACTTTCAAAACTGACAAAATTTTCTTTGTTTGAAACAGGAACAAAACAGTGCAAGGAAGGTGGTTCAAAAAAAAAAGAAGAGAAAAATAAGAGAAGAGAAGAGCCGACAAAGGGAAGTTTTTCAAATCTTTGCCTTTATTTATCTTGCTAATATACATAAAATCTTGCCATTGCTCTTCACATTTATCCCTCCTAGGGTAATACATCCTAGTCTGATAGATTTTCCTCCCAATAAAAAATCTTAGTCTGATGAATCTTTCTCCTACGATAACAAAAAAAGGATCTAGTCTGATGAACTTTCTCCTAGGATCGAAGTCTTAGTCTGATAAATTTTTCTCCTAAGATAAGAAAATCTAGTCTGATAAATTTTCTCCTAGGATAGAAGTATTAGTTTGATGAATCTTTCTCCTAAGATAAGAAAACCTAGTCTGATGAATTTTCTCCTAGGATAGAAATCTTAGTCTGATGAATTTTCTCCTAAGATAAGAAACCCAGTTTGATGAATCTTTTTCCTAGGGTAAAAATCTTAGTCGGATGAACCTTTTTCCTAAAATATATGTAAAAAATAAAAAAATTCTAATCTGATGAATTTTCTCCTAGGATAAAATCTTAGTTTGATGAATACATAGAGTCTCTACTCCCTAGTCAATTTTTATTTTGAGACATAGGGTCTCCATTCCCTAGTCTTCTTTTCCAACATAAAGTCTCCACTCTGTTGTTGATTTTATTTTAGACATAGGGTATCCATTCCCTAGTCTTCTTTTCCAACATAGGGTCTCCATTCACTAGTTGATTTTGTTTTAGACATAGGGTCTCTACTCCCTAGTCTCCTTTCCAGCATAGGGTATCCACTCCCTAGTTCATTTGATCTTAAATGCAGGGTACATCACTTCTTGATATCATTGCCTATAAGGTAATTCATTGGCCACATTTTCCCAACATAAGGTATACCAATCCTTAGTTGAGACATCTTTTTGACAATAAAGGAACACCATCCAACAAAAAAACACACAAAAAATCATCATGATCTTTTCAGTGTACACCATTCCCGACCTTTTATTGCTTTCATAAAGAAGTAGTTTAGAATTTCTTTACAATAACTCACGAAATTTTTCTAGTAAAAATTGAGGCAGAAATTTTTTATTTGTTTGTTTGTTTTGGTGTTTGAGCAGCTTTTACCTCAAGGCACAAGATTCGAGATGACCAAAAGTAGAAGTCTCAATCCAGAATCAAAGAAAAAAAAAAGAGAATCCAAACTGCAGAAGCAGATGAAAAGATATGGACTGCTCAAGACATGACTAAAGTCACGAGCATTGCATTTTCCGTTTTTATCAGAAGAAGCTGTAGAATAATGAACTAGCACCTGCAGCTAGCAAGCATCAAGGTTCAAATCAAAAGTCTGCATGGTTCTCCATTCAAGACTCAAGATCAAGCTACAGAAGACTTATAGATAGGAATCTTGTAACTCATAGCTGATAGGGATGTTTAGTTTCTGTACATTTTGATTTTGATGTAATAACAGGACCACGGACTGGAGCCTCGACGGAATCTCACTCGACTCTCGATCTCATCATTCCATTGCTCTCCTTGAACTACACGCGACCTGATTCCCTTATAACCCGGGATATGTAGGTAGTCTAAAATCAGGACTCGGTTGCACCCTTTCATTTTGTTTATTTTCCTTTTCTGAATAATGGTTTGGACCAAAAAAAGTCAGATGGCTCACCTGATCTTTGCTTGAAAACTCTTCGTGTTTCCAAGCAAAGAGGGGCATGTTGTGAGCACCTAATTTTTTATCATACTTGGATTTTTAACCACCTTTTAGTGTGTAAATATTCTTTAAGTTTGATCTATGTATTTTAGCTTTTGTCTCACTTTCTTTTAATATGCTTACTTAAAAAAAATTAAAAATAATAAAAAGATTCACATTTAAATACTACTTTGTTTTGATTTGAAAAAGAAAAGAAAATTCAAAAAAATATTTATTGTCAAGCTAGCCTTTTGATAATTCTTTTTTAGTAGTTTTTATATTTCCTAGACCAGGAATTGTTTATTAGTAATCTAAAAAAAAAAGGGAAGTTGATTAATAAAAGAATACTCTTCCCAATCTTTAAACGTGGACCCCCTCCCCACAATTGGACAGAATAGGCTAACAAACTCTCGTGCACAATTTAATTTTGCAATCATACAAACGCCAGATGCCAAGAAGGAACAAAAAATATTCCTTTAATAGGGACTACCCACACGCTCTCTTATTTCAATTATTTTCTTGGCCAACAATTCAGACTACTGTATATATACATACCCATGACAATACTTTGAGGGAACTGGAAATCAGGGTGAGAAACAAAAAGAGAGAGAAAGGAACATATCTGAAAAATTAAGAGGGAGGGAAAAAACAGAGAAAAAAAGGGATAAAAAAATAAATAGAGTGACGAGAGAAGGGGTAAGGCATTAGCTTCTGGGAATTTTTCCCTTTACTCGTCCGTTTCATCTTTCTCAAGCTAACAGATCCACCACCAAACTCCACCACCAAAACTCCATTAACACCACCACATAAAACTTCCAAATCAGCTCCAAAACGTCAACCTGTTCAGCCGTAAAACAACTTCCAACAGCTGCCTTCTTCCACCCAAAACGTCACTCAAAATCACCGTCTAAAACTCCATTAAAACCCAGCTAAAAAAAACAGCTTCAAAATAGCCATTGAAACTCAACTTCTAACCTCCAAAGCACTACCAGAAATAGCTAAAGATTATGAGTTGAGTTGACGTCCGAGCAGACTCTGCCGAGTTCGAGCGGGTCGTTCATGGTCCTGTTCGCTTCTGGATTTCAGAGCTATAAAACAATTTAAAGTTCAGATTCAACTTTGAGGTCCATTTTCTCCATTGTTACTTTTAGGCATGTTAATATATGACTTTGATTTGATGAATGTTTGAACAGTGAAGTGAGTTCCTCGTGTTTGTAATATTGAGTTAATCATTTATTTCTCTTACTGATTTAATTCTGTTAGTAATCGTAAGTTTTTTTTTTTTTTCCAATTTGAAATTATGTTTCCCTTATTTTATTGCTTATTTGTCTCGTCTTAGAATAGTTCAAAATTGTTGTATTAGTGTTTCATGTTTAGTTGTCCATCTTCACTGGTTTTGGCATTTTCTATTTTGCCCATTTTGGTTTGAATGAGTTTAATGAAGTACTGGAGATTTAATTTTCTTGGTTCTTTCTCTTTCGTTGTTGGCTTAAAGGCCATTGTTTAGTTAGTTCAGCACATGAAATATATAGTAATTTTATATCTTCTGTTAATTTATCTACATATTCATACATTTTATCAAATGAATTAGTAATAGATGTAAACAATCATTTCGAAAGTAATAAGCTTATTTCTTTCAATTAAACCCATTTCCATAAGCCATGACCTCTACAACAATCTCAAATTAGTTTTAGAAAATGAACACGCGCTAGCTACTTTAGGCGCGATTAATAAATCATCGTGATTATGGGTACGGTTCCCGTGACATAGTCATGATACATAACAATTCAAGTGCGCGTTTCACGCGATTTGACCATAACTTCAAATAATAATAATAAACATGTTGTAAATCGCGGGTGCGTTTCACATGACGCGATTTGCAATGTGTAGCAAAATGACAAGTGTACGACATCGTAACTTGTTCAAGAAATAACTTCGTAAATACTAAAAAGCGATTAAATATTCAATTAAAAGCGGTAAAAAGTAAAATGCACAATAGGTCTAACACATATAATCAGATAATTAGGCCAAGTATTAATTGTTAAGCGACCGTGCTAAAATCATGAAATTCGTGAGTGCCTCACACCTTCTCTCGGGTTAACAGAATTTCTTACCCGGTCTTCTGTGTTCGCGGACCATAAAAATAGTGTCAATTTCCTCGATTTGGGATTTTAAAATAAACTGGTGACTTGGGACATCATATAATTATTTCAAGTTGCGACTCTAAATTTAAATAAATAATCTCATTTCAAACAATGTTACTTTAGTTAGAAAAAACTCCTATCCTTTGAGAAAAAAGGAGGTGTGACAAGTCAAAGTGTATTAAGTCCTTAAACATGTGCATTTTCACCTACTTAGAAAAGAGTGATCAATATGCGGACTTTGTGTGATCATTTTCATACTGCAATATTTATTACGGTCCATTTTAATTATTTTTTTGATATTTTTACATATATTAAGAAATTTAACTTTTAGTATTAATTAATAATTAAATTGACTGTATTAATCTTAATTTGTTTATTGAAAATACAATAAAAATATTCCTAAGTTCTTTACTCCTAGAGTAACTTTTTTAAAAAAAGTTAATTTTTTATTGATATATAAAAAAATTAAATATTATAGACCGTAAAAAAAGGTTAATAAATCAATTAAAGTAAATGGGAGGAAGTAATAAACAAAAGTATGGCATCCATTGTTTTTAGGGAAATAATTAAGTTTGCTCCAAGAAAATTACCCCATCAACATTACTAATTAAAGACTCACGCCACCCACTTGTATTTATGACCACACCAATAACAAAAGCTTCTTCCATAATTTTAAGTATCAGTTGAATCAATACCCCATTAAATAGCCACGTCTACAATATAAAAATCAGAAATAAGTGAAAATTAAAGTTGATCTCTGCTGTAGGATTGGCCTTCATGATGATTGACTGATTATTATGGCCTGGTAGACTTGTGGATACTTGGCTAATCCAGGCAATTCATACAGATCATTTTTCCCTCGCGACTTAAACAAGAAAATTAAATGAATCACTTATTATAATATTTAATAGCGTGAATTTTTGACTTCTCTGCCACTGCGGGAGCTATAAACAAACGGGAGCTATATCTACCCACTTGGCTTTGTATATATATTCACTCTCTCTATATAGAAAGTATGCCATCAACATCAATTAATGGACTTAATTAATGTTAAATTTGGAACTGTCTCTGAGCCTCTTTATGGGGCCTCCTTTTGTTCATACTAATTTGGGTCTTTTTCTAAGAAGCTCGGTAATGGCAAAAACAACTTACGTTGCCTCTAATATGATCGTACAAAAAGTTGGAAAGAATATCACTCGTTATATTGGGGAGATTCCTTAGAGCCTGTGTTTGGCTAAGCAGTCAAAAGTTATTTATTTTGAAAGTTATTTTTGTTCAAAAGTATTTTTCAGAAGAATATTTTTGCGAAGTAACAATTTGTGTTTGATCAATTTATTAGAGTAGTGTTTTTTGTAAGCAAATATGTTTGGCCAATCTTAAAAAAAAGTACTTTTGAGTATCAAATTACGAAAAGGACATTAAAGATTCAGTTTGCAATTAGTTTAGAAAGAGAGATGAATTTAAATATTTATTATAAATGAATTCAACTAAAATGAAAAACATAAATTAACAATATAAATTGAGAATTTTAACCAATAAATATAGTTATGCCAAAGCAATAATATTGGATACCTGGTAGTACTTATTATTTATATGATGATTTCAATATATCAAAATACATCATTCAATATAAATTAAAGATCTATTCTTATAAATTACTATTTTAAAAAAGAGATCTATTTATAATAGAGAAAATATTCCAAAGAGGAATAGGAAAATTAGAATAAATAAATGATGGAAATAAAAAAAAGAAAAGAGAGAGAAGAAAGGGTATGGTGGAAAAAAATTAGATTGAGGGATAATTTGAAAAATATAAATTTATTGCAAGGATATTTTTGACTTGAACAAATTAATTTTTTACTTTTATTTTTATTTTTTAGAAGAAGTTAGAATTTGTAGCTTCTCTCAAAAAGCAACAAAAATAAATGAAAATTAATGACAATAGCAGAAAAGAAATGATCCGCCCGTAACATTTACTAATTACTCTTGTATCAATTTTCACACTTGTAATCTCCTGGAATTTAATCTTTAAAAGATCGAATATCTACGATTGGTGCTCTATCTGTCACGACCCGGCTTTCCCACCCTCGGGAGTCGTGATGGCGCCTACTACTGGTAGCTTGGCAAGCCAATTAACCGAATTATTAACCATGTTCCCATTCTTAAATTCATTGCAATATAAAACCAACAACTAAAGAACAACATAAATTAGCAAGCAAAAAAATAAAATTTCAGACTTTAAAATATTACTAATAAAATCTCCTTAACGAACCACCCAAGATTTAGTGTCACAGCTTCACAGACTGTCTAAGAGTACTACAAATAAAGGTCTGAAAGAAATAACAAAGTACTGTCTCTGGGACTAAACAAAAGAAACAGGTAAAATAGATAGCGGGAGACACCAAGGTCTGCAGACGCCTGCAGGATTACCTCGGGTCACCTGATCAGCAAGAAGCTGGAAGCTCACTACGGTCTGAAATCTGCAGCGCGGGAATCTGCACAAAAGAGTGCAGAGTATAGTATCAGCATAACCGACCCCATGTGCTGGTAAGTGCCTGGCCTAACCCCGGCGAGGTAGTGACGAGGCTAGGACCAGACTCCAGATAGACCAGACTCCAGATATATA